>CM050322.1:63373910-63437669 GCA_027475135.1 Bactrocera correcta
AATAAGCACATTCTGTATAAAGGAAATGTGGTTAATAAAGAAATTTGAGTTCAACTTCACCATTCAAAACAGCGTGTTGTTAATCATCTGGTGGCAACCATTAACTTACATATGCGCATAAATAATTTTATTACAAATTTAATTGGAAAGGACTCACTTTTTTCTCCGCCAAGGGTTTTTGGGCAAAACTTATGTGTTCTCTCTATGTCTTTTTTCTTCTTTTTGGTTTTTATTTCTTTTTTGATGTTTTCCGTGACGAGTTTGTATTCTTTTCCCACGTTGCTGGTAACCCTTTTTTTCACTTAAATACGTATGTATGTATGTATGTACGTATTTTCGTTGTTCTTTCCACTGCACTGCACTCTAGTTATGTGCTATTGAGTATTTTATATACTTTTGTTTTCTTTTCACAGCACTTTTTAGTATTGTTTCTATATTCTACTGTCACTTCACTTTGGTACCGCGCTTTACTATTTAGTTTCTTTTGTTAGTTAATTTGTATTATATCGCGCCAGTTTATATATTTTGCAGAGTTTAGGTTATTGAACTTTGCTTTATGTTATAACGCGCCCGTTTAATGCTATTTGTTAATATCTGCCGGCAATTTTCTTCACTTTTAACTTTCTTGTTTTTTTTTATTACATCGTTATGTATTTAATTTTTATTTTTTCACTTTGTATATACGTTTGTGGAGTTTTATTTTAGGTGCCTTTCTGAGAGGCTCGAAGGACCAATTGTTTGTTGGAGTTAGTTCCACTATGTATTTTGCGGGGTATACTTACTTTACTTTTAGTTAGATATCCTTTTGTGTTTTAAGTTAAATGAAAGATTTCCCAATTTTAGTGGATAAAAATGTAACAATTTATATATAGGTATGTATTTCCTTTTGCAGGCGAAGCTTCAATAACTTTATAATACAAATTCCAAGATACTCAAGATATATTTATTACACTGTTCACTATTCACTATTGATGCTCTTGATGCTCCTGCGCACACACACACGCGACCGGATGGGGAATCCAAATTTGGACCAGAACTTTAAACTATTATAAATTGGCGGATCAACGTGAACGAATTGGCGACGATATTCTCGATACAGGCGTAAAAAGCGAATTGGGGGCACCCCGATCTAACCAATCCTTTTTGATCGGTTGGGTGGTGAAAACGATGATGGTGTGTGGGTAGTGGGGTTGGTCTGTTGCGTGGGGTTGCGTGGGGTTGCGTGGTATGATGATGTAGGTTGTGCGATGAATGCTGTTTTGTGTGCTGAATGTTGTGTTGGGTGATGAATGTGAGTTGTGTGATGAATGTTGTGTTGTGTGCTATGATGAATGTGAGTTGTGGGATGAATGTTGTGAGGTGGGGCGAGATGCCATGAAGTCGCATAAACACCGAGAAACGAAGTACCAGACTGGCAAGCATGATAGTTTTTTCGTTACTTGGTAACATCACTCAGTTATTTTGTTTGCGTTGTTGCCTCAAAAGTTAACTTAATTCATTGCGAAAAAATACATTTGTTGTCTACTACAAATTAGTTTCTCACAAATTTTTCAAAACTAAGTATTTAATATAATTGAATCAGCTGTTTTGGAACAAAATTTACACCCACTACTGATGTACAGCAAAAAGTATGTTCACAGTTAACTTAATTCATTGCGAAAAAATACATTTGTTGTCTACTACAAACTAGTTTCTCACAAATTTTTCAAAACTAAGTATTTAATATAATTGAATCAGCTGTTTTGAAACAAAATTTACACCCACTACTGATGTACAGCAAACAGTATGTTCACAGTTAAGTGTTTTAACGAAGTATCAACTAACGAACTACCAAATTAACAACTTCGATCTGAATACCCCTATTAAATTCTTCGGGGAATTTAATCTTATATTTCTCGCATTGTTATTTGGGTAGTTCAAAAAATGCGTCTTGTAGTTTTTGAATCTAACGAAAGTCTCTTTTTTAACGGTTTCATTTTTGCACTTTACTTTCGTTTTGCTGTCACTCTAGTTGAGTAAGACGTTCGTGGGTAAATTTATTTTGCTCTTCTATCGAGAATTAACGACAAATTATTGATAATAAAACTGATGGTACTCGAATTTGTTTGGTTTGCAGACGTATGTTGTTGAATTTGACTAGTGCCTTTGGTTATGCTGGCAAATTAGGGGTTTTCAGCTTGCTGACTTACATTTGTAACTTCCTTCTGAGGAGCAGTAGAAGCGGTTGTATTCAAGCGTATTAGTGGTTGGTTATGCTCTCTATTTTTTTCGGTCGCGTTTTTAAGTTTTTGCAGTAGAAGTAGTTTTGCAGAATTTAAAATATGCTTAATTTCGTAAATTTTCTTAATGTTCTGTTTCCGGACTCCTAGAGTTCAGCGTTACATCCGGTGAAGAATGTGCATTGCGTTTACTTTCCCTACTTTTTTTCTTTTTAAATAGCCAATTTGTTTAATTTTCCAGCTTTTCCTCATCTGTTTCTGCTACAAAAATTGATTTTGATGGAGAAAAAGCCGTTTCGTTGGTGTATTCGTTTGGCGACTTCCTCAAGTTTTCATTTTAGAGTTTAAGTGTCGGATTTTCATTTTTCAATTCATTGATCAATGTTTCTATTTTCTTAATGCGTTCGAGCAACATACCTATTTGGTTACATTGTCTTCCCCACCGGGAGGCGGGGTATGTATGTCCATCACGATCTTATTAAATTGTGGTTTTGTTAAGTAAAAGAAACCACTTTAGATGCGTGGAGGAGAATTATTGCGCGAAAATTAATTGACTGTTTTTTAATTTGGTATTACCTTTTGTTATTGTTTAAAATTTCCAAAAGTTACTGGGATAAATTAATTATTGAGGAACACACTTGGTAGTTGACCGTACACTTTTACATGTCAATTGATAATATTTTTATTTACGAATTGTTGTGACTTTTAACATAAAACGATATTAAGGTAGCCTATGCACGTCTCGAGGTTCCAAGCAATCTCATCACCAATTGTCAGTCAAAACGGTTCAGCCAATCTTGAGTTATAAATATAGACATAAATTGCGAAATCGAAGGCGATTTTGCAAAAAAACACATGTGTGTCATGTATGGCCACTTTTAGCGAGTAACTCGAGTGAATAATTCTCGTACGGTCGACGGGTCAATTTATGGACGATGCGTCGATCGTTGAGAATATGAAAAAAAAAACGGGAAAACAAGAGTATTTAGTGAATAAAACCACAACGTTTGTGTTTCATATAATCAAATTGAAATGTTTAAGATTTTTATTTTATTAGTTGATAATTACCAAAAATTACTTACATTTATGGTGATGCTGGTTGTGGTGGCCGGTGGACGACGTCTTCTCCGAATCGCTCTCTAGAAAAAAGTGCGCCAAGCTGATAAGCAGAATCGCTTGCTAACCGGGAATTTCAACGAAACCATTGCCAGTTGAGTGAAAGCTGTTAACCGTTGAGTGAAAACTATTAACAGCTAACTGGCAATGGTTTGTTATACACTCACTAGGGGTGGTAAAAAGAAATTAGGCGCTGGCCTAAACATACCGGCCCCCTTGCGGTGAGCAACAAAAAAAAATTAAATGTCCATCGACCACCATAACGATATACAAATTTATGGTACAATATGAGTACAGCTAAATAGAAAATAGTTTACGTTCATTTATTCATTATTATAATTATATTTTTTTTTTTTTTTTAAACCAAAAAAACAATACTTATTCTAAGTAGGAATTCAAAAAAAAACAATAGAATAAGTTAAAAAAAAAAAATAAAATACTAAAATAGATTAATTTAGTACCGGGCCGTACCCGAAAGCACCCAGCCGAATATGGAGCCCTGAGCGAGGAGCTGCCCAAATGTTTGTGGCATGACCTGTTGGGTCATGATGCGGGAATACACATCCGCGCCGAGCACCAAGCGTATCGGCGATGACTTATAGAAATTTGGATCCGCCAGCTTGATGTGTGTGTATGGGGCTGCTAGGTCGGAGTCCAACGTGGTGGTCGGGCTGATGCGCATATAGCCGTTCAACGTCCTTACGTGTGTTGATATGCGGGTATTTGTCCCGTGTCTGCCTCGCAGTACTACAAGGCAGCCGCGTTGACCGCCGATATGCGTCTGCTCTAGTTTCAATTCTCCTGCTAGGTCGCGCGCAATTAGCGACGTAGGGGCGCATGCGTCTATGAGCGCCCTGATTAAGTGTAGGCGTCCTCCTGCCTCGATCTTCACTACCGCCGTCGGTAAGATGGCTGTCGTTGGCAGCAAGGAATGAGCCACTATGCCGGCTCGATTTGTTAGCCCGGCTCTGAAGGAGCTAGCCCGGTGCAGCTGGAGAGACCTGGTCTCCAGTCTGGCCGGGTTGTGCGCTTGGCGACGGCGCAGACGGCGTTTGTGTCCGCGACGTTCATGTTGCAGAAGGGGGCGGAAAGTCCGGGTTTCCGTTTCCCCTCGCTGTGATGGGCGGAAAGGCCGTGTTTCCGCTCCGGTTTCAAGGAGTTCTCCCTCCTCCGGTTCTGGTTGGAGAGGCCTAGTCTCCGTTCCAGGGTCTGATGCATCAATGGAGAGGGCATCATCGGAACTTATTTGTTCGCTCCATGATTGGATTTGAGGCACTGCGGGGCGGCGACGGGTATTTTGGACGATGTGGAGCATCGTGTGGTGCTTTTCGTTGCAGCGCCGGCACCGTGCGTCGCTGGGGCAGTTCGCTGACCGGTGGTTGACCGCGAGGCAATTTATACAATATTTTCCGATGAGTGCCTCCCGTAGGCGCTCCTCCGGTGTCTTGGCCCGGAAGGACGAGCAGAGCCGCAATGGATGCTTTCCCTTGCACAGCGTGCAAGAAAGCGGGTACCTGTTTGGGTGCAGCGCCGCGGTCTTCTTCAAGCTACTGTAGCGAGTCATCTTTCTGAAATGAATTTGTTGACGATTTTGTGTTGTTTGGAATATTATCTACAACTGATTGGGTGGCGAGAAAACGTGCATAAATTATATTATACATATATTGCATAGTGTGTAGGCGGCCTTACGTGGTGTGAACTGCCTTACATTACCATAGTGTGTAGGCGGCCTTATGTGGTGTGACCTGCCTTACCTTACCATAGTGTTGCAAATAATAATAATTAAATAAAAAAAATGTATCATCAAATTTATGCTAACGTTATTGTCTTATTTGTCGTATGTTTTCGACAAAGTGACCTGCCACCAACGAAAATGTAAATATATTCAACTCTTACTTGTCATTAAAATACTTCTTGCTCAGTAAATTCAAGGGCAATGCATACATGTGCTGCTGTAGAAGGAGACTTTCGGTTTGCAACTTAGCTATTTGTTAGCAAAAGTTTGAGAGACAACAGTTTTAGATTCACTGTTGTAAAAAGTTTTTAAGGCGAATTAAAAACTGACGGCATGGCATCACTGTATGTCATGAATGACATTTCTATTGTATGTTGAGATTTCCTTGCACGTGAGCCCGTCAAGAAGGTTATGGTAAGTAATTAAAAACAATGTTATTTCTATATTTATTTAAATATTTTCCTTTATTTTTCAGACTTGTGAAAACGTTCTTCTTAATTTCACCTCTGGTGCGAAACAACTGATCGCTGGTGTCAACAAGATGGATTCGTCCAAACCACCATACAGTGAGGCTTGTTATGAGGAAATCACGCAGGAAGTATCCTCATACATCAAGAAGATCGGTTACAATCCAGCTGCTGTTGCATTCGTGCCATCTCTGGCTGGCATGGTGATAACATGTTGGAAGCATTCACCAACAGCCATGGATGGAAGGCTGAACGTAAGGAAGGCAGCGCTGAGGGTAAGACATTTATCGATATTAGCCAGATATAGTTGAGCATGTTCTTCTATTTTAATTATCCGGTGCTTTTATTGTTCGCGGGAAATATACTTGGTATTACATCCATTTCCACAATTATTGATCAGCAGGATAGCAAACTCGCATACCATAGTGTTATATTTATGCATTGTCTGGTAATAAGGTGTGTTGCATGTTTAAATGCGGTGTAAATGAATGAAAAAATAAAACGGTGTGCAGATTTTGAATATGATTGTTTTAAAGCGTATTGGAATACATAAGAGCAATAATTTGAATCGTTTGCATGTGTAACACACATGCACATGTTAAATTCATCTAAAAACGTTTTAAGTTCCGCGTAAAATTGAATTTTAAGCACCTTTATTGGACTAAGTGAGACTAATACATGCGTGGTTTGACAGCAATATACCGATGCACTTTGAAGATTTGCAACGTATATGTGTAGGTTTAACATAACTAGTGTAGAAAAAAGCATTTGTACCTACCTAGAATATTAATCATTAATCGTCTTTACTCAAATGTATAATTTTGATAATACTTTCAAAATGTGGGATGATCTTGTTACATGAATGTTGAACAATTCAAAACCTAAGTAAATTAATGAAAATAAAGACTATATACATATGCATACATATAAAGGAACACATTAGCGGAAATTGTTGACCCAGCCACGTCCGTCTGTCTGTATATATACGAAATAGTCCCTCAGTTTTCTTCATATCATTTTAAAATTTTGCGAACGCCATTTTCTCTTTAAGAAGCTGCTCATTTGTCGGAACGACTGATAACGGACATAACATATAGCTGCCATACAAACTGAACGATCGGAATCAAGTTCTTGTATGGAAAACTTTCACATTTGACAACATATCTTCAAGAAATTTGACATATATCACTGCTTTAGGTGATAACATATTCTCCGCAAAAATAGGCATATGGCTTCAATACAAACTGAACACGTAGTACCTAAAAGAAATACGCCTATGAAGGGTATATTAGCTCCGGTGAACCCGAAGTTAACTTTGTTTTTTTTTTTCTGTTTGGATAGTAGTAAGTATATCGGAAAGCTAGGCTTCCAATGTGGCTAGGGAACTGTTGCGTGAAGTAGGGTGTGCATCCACCTTCTTCTCCTCGTAGGGTGGTAGTAAGACCAATTTGGCAAGCGGTCTTGTAACTTGGCCTTTTTCAGTGATAATGTCAACTACTCGTACTCGGGTATCAGCACCTGGGTGTATATTGACAATCCTACCCAATCTCCACTCGTTCGGTGACAAATTGTCTTCCTTTATGACGACAAGATCACCTGTCTTTAAATTTGTTTTGGAATGTTTCCACTTAATGCGCTTCTGCATTTCATTTAGGTATTCGGTTTTCCACCTTTTGCAGAAGGATTGATGTAGTGCCTTAAGTTTTTGCCATCTATTTACGATAGAGGCACTGCTTTCATTTATATCCGGTTCTGGTGGGGCCATCAGATGTCCGCCGACCAAAAAATGTCCTGGAGTAAGTGGCTCCAAATCGGTAGGTTCGTTTGAGGCTGGGCTTAATGGTCGCGAATTAAGGCAAGACTCAATTCGGCATAAGAGTGTGTTAAACTCTTCAAGAGTGTATTTGTGCCCAGACGCAACCTTCCGAAAGTGACTCTTAAAGCTTTTCACACCTGCTTCCCAAAGTCCGCCCATATGAGGAGCTGCAGCAGGTATGAAATGCCATGTAAGAGCTTGGTGGCTATACCTTGAGATAGCATTGTTGCGAGCATCGGCTATGAAGGTTTTAAGTTCGGACCTTAGGGATCTCGATGCTCCAACGAAGTTTGTACCATTGTCAGAATAAATATTCTTAGGGCAACCTCTTCTAGAAACGAATCTAGAGAGAGCTGCTAAAAATGACTGTGTTGATAAATCGGTAGTGGCCTCCAGGTGGATGGCCCTTGTTGTAAAACAGACAAACAGGCAGACATACCCTTTGGATACACGGCATCCTCTTCCACGGTAGCTTTTTATTTCAAACGGACCCGCGAAATCTATCCCCGTATTGGTAAAAGCGCGTGAAAATGTGGATCGTTCGGACGGAAGTGCACCCATGAGTTGCGTCTGAGCACGTTTTTTGAAGATCGTGCACGTCTTACAGTTGTGGATGATGGATCGAATCAAGTTTTTCACCCTTGGAATCCAATACTGAGCTCGCGATAGCCGTAACATCAGCTGATTTTCTCCATGCAAAGAGACTTGATGGATAAACTGGATTATTAGACGAGACAATACGCAGTTGTATGGAAGGATAATCGGATAGCGCTCATTGTATGACAAATCGAGAGACGCACCGAGACGGCCACCAGTTCTCATCACTTCATCTTTATCGAGGAACGGATTAAGAGAGAGGATCTCACTTTTTGCATCGATGGGTTTACCGGATTTCAAACAACTATACTCCTGACCATATTTCTGCTTCTGCGTATTTATTATCAAACGTCTTGTCGTTGCTCTAATTTCTTCGGATGAAATTAAGCAAGACTTTTGTTGAAAAGAAGCCTTTGTGTTTGGATGAGTTCTTTGAGAGAATCTCATAACATATGATAACACTCTCAAAGCTCTTGGCAAACTAGAAAAACGGTCAAGAATGTCGTTGGAATTCCCCTGTATAGTTGTACAAGCATGTACACGTACCTGTTTTTCCTCTATTGTCGTCTCGTAGTCGTTTTGTTGTAATGGCCATTTGCATTGATCTTCTTGCAGCCAAGAAGGTCCCTGCCACCACAAGGTGTTTTCCACCAAATCCTGTGCCATAAGTCCCCGACTGGCTAAGTCTGCAGGGTTAGATCCTGAATCGACATGGTTCCAATTTGCGTTGCCAACCTTTTCTATAATTTTCGTCACTCGATGGGATACAAACGTTGACCATGAACATGGTGGCTTGCGAATCCATGCGAGAACGATGGTCGAATCCGTCCATAGTTTAAGGTTGAGATGAGTCAGCTCCAGGTTGCTGACGACAGATTCAACTGTTTCGGCCAGTAATACGGCGCCGCATAGTTCCAGACGTGGTAAAGATACAGTTTTGACAGGCGCTACTATGGTTTTTGCCAATAGTAGGCTGACGAAAACTTCGTTGCTTGTCCTTACGCGCAGGTAGACCGTTGCTGCGTATGCTTTCTCTGATGCATCGCAGAAACCATGAATTGACACATCGTCCGTTGGCGAAAAGTGGACCCATCGTGGAATTTTTATGTTGTTTATGTACCGGTGGTTGTCCAAGAATGTATTCCAACGATCCAATGTGGTAGGAGAAACTACCTCGTCCCATTGTGTTCCTTCTAACCAAATATGTTGCATTATCATTTTGGCCGTGACTATTATCGGCGCTAGCCATCCTAATGGGTCAAATAGCTTGGCGATATCTGAGAGGATAGCTCTCTTTGTATATGATTCTGGGCTGAGTATGGGTCTTGTTTTGAAATAAAAGAAGTCAGTATGCGCATTCCATCTTATCCCAAGAGCCTTGACATCACTTGTGTCTTCGAAGTCTAAAAACTCCTTGTTAAGCAAGTGGTCTTTTGGAAGGCCTTGTAAAATTTTCCCACAGTTGGCTGTCCATTTTCTTAATGGGAAACCTGCCGACTCCAATGCTGTTTTAATCTCATTCCTAGCTTTAGTTGCAGCCTCTATAGAGTGTCCACCTGTTAAGACATCATCAACATACATGCACTTCCTGAGTATGTTCGAGGCTACTGGTAGTGAGCTTTCAACGTCATCAGCTAATTGGAGTAACGTCCTTATTGCCAGATAAGGAGCGCAGTTGATTCCGAACGTCACCGTCTTCAATTCGAAAATATTGGTTTGTTCGGTCGGATGGTTGCGGAAAACGATTCGCTGGTACTTCGTTCGACCAGCTTTCAACAGGATTTGGCGATACATCTTCTCAATATCGCTATTGAAGACATATTTAAATAATCGCCATCGCAGAATTAAAATGGTCAGATCTGCCTGAAGAACTGGACCGGGGAGAAGGATGTCATTCAGCGAAGTGCCGTTTGAAGTCGCTTGCGATGCATTGAACACCACACGCACCTTTGTCGATGTGCTCTCTTCCTTCTTTACGGCGTGGTGAGGCAAGTAATAGTTGTCACTAGAGTCGGCCGTTTGATTGGTATGTATCTTTGCCATATGACCCAGCTCAACATATTCATTTAACACTCTATTGTATTCTTTTTGCAGGGTTTCGTCTCTGGACAACCGAGCTTCATTGCGATAAAACTGGGAGTACGCAATCTTTAAGGAACTACCTAGACTAATGTTGACCGGATAGTCTTTCCTGAATGGTAGCGATACAACGTACTTCCCGTCTTCATTTCGCTTCGTTGTCTGCTTATAGAGCTCTTCGCAATACCTGTCCTCCTCGCTTAGCTTCCTTTCCTTGGACATCTCTTCCAACTCCCAGAAGGAGGCTAACCGCTTTTCCAGCGAAATTTCGTTGTAATACGAGACGCAAGTGTTGGTTGGCTTAATTGTATTAGCACGCCCTGTGACTATCCAACCGAACACGGTCTCTTGCGCAAGGAGTGATCCCAGCACGTTCTTGCGTATACCATCCAGCATAATCTGGGGATAGACGTCCTCACCGAGTATGACGTCCACGGGTTCATTGACGAAGAACCTCTTATCCGCCAGCGTGAGATCTGGGAAAGCCTGCCGAGTTAGTGCGCTTATATGGCAAGTCGGCAAGTTTCCCGTTAATTTCGGCAGAACCATCATGTTCGTTGTGATTGATACAAGTGGGTCAATTGGTGACCGCAACTCGACACAACACGCTTCCTTCACTTGCGCAGATAGGGTGTTGTTGATGCCTGACACCTGGGCATTTATCCTCCTAACTGGCAAGTTGATTCTGCGCTTCAGCCTTTCTGTGATGAAAGAGCACTCTGACCCGGAGTCGATGAGTGCTCTTGCGGCATAGGTAACGCCGCTGTAATTTATATTTATTTGTGCCGTTCCTAACAAGACACCTTTGTCGCTGTTAGCGAAGCACGACTGTACTTGAGTCGTTGGCTTGCCTTTCGACTTGTTGAAGTTGCGCTTCTGCTGCGCTTGCCTGGACGTAGACGGAATCTCGTCCGATGGCGTAGATGAGCCTCTTTGGCTGCTAGGCTGCACTGTCCTCAAATGTAGGAGTGTGTGATGCCTCGCGTGGCACGTGCTGCAGTTGAATGCACTGGTGCATTGCGACACTAAATGCCCAAAGCCGAGGCAATTGATGCAGCGATTGTTGCGCTTAGCGAACTTGATCCTGTCCGCTGGTGCCATGTTAAGAAACATGGGGCAAGATCTTAATTTGTGATCTGCACTTTTGCACATCAGACATGTTGATTTCTCAACGCTTACTTGGAAGGCGCCGAGTCTGTTCTGATGGCTATTGTTGTTGTATTTATTCTGTGTGGGTGCACTGACATGCTTTACGGAATTGGACGATTTCTTGGCACGTTCTATTGCCTCCAAATCACGGTATCTATCCGTGAGGAAGTTGTCCAATTCCCCCCACTTCGACGTCTTGGTCTTGTTCTTTACAGACTGTTCCCATAGGGCCAATGTTGCCTGTGGCAGTCTCTTAGAACAAATGCGGATTATGATTGGGTCCCAGTTCCCAATGTCCACTTTATTGGCTGTCAGGCAGGAGATGCAGCTGTTGATCTCCCGCTGTAGCCACTTTATGGAGCTTGAGCACTCCTTGTCGATTGACGGTAAGTCGAGCAGTATGTCGACTTGGGTATCGACAAGAATTCGCTTATTCTCGTACATATCAGTCAATCCCTTCCACGCCATTGCAAAGCCATCATTTGTTAGCGGGCATTTTGATACAATAGCCTTCGCCTCCCCTTGTGTCTTTTTGTTGAGATGGTATAATTTCTCAACAGGTGACAGGCGCGTGCTTTTGATGTATACGGCCGTGAACATATCCCGGAATGTTGGCCATGAAAGGTAGTCCCCTTTGAAAACATCCGTATCGCAAGGCGGAAGGGAGTGGTTACTGTCTACCTCAACAGATTCTTCGGTGTCTTTGGGGGTTGAGAGGATCTCAGACATATCCTTCATTGCCCCCATGCAACGTATGTAGCATTGCCCACCTAGCTTGAATTTTTTTTTAATAAGGGCATAGTCCTTTGAGGACATGTCCCCTTTGCTGTTGAGGTCGTCATGGGCAGCTTTCGCTTTGCACCACATCTCTCTCAGCTCATCTTGTTGCATCACAAGAGCGTTCTTCGAGATGTCCTTTGATGCAGCACTGAATTCAGACTCGTATTCGACAACGTAGTCTACTAAGCGCATGAAAGCTTCCATGGTTTCGATATAAGTGACAAGAAGAATTGAAAATTCAAATTTAAATTTAAAGGAATAGAGTAATGCTCAAGACTGAGCAGACTTTGATCTAAAGAATATGGGAATCGTTTTGGAAATAATTCCCCACTATTGTAGATTTTTATTTGCAGCACACCACTGCCAACCAAACAAGAAAATAGGAAAAAGAAAAAAAATTTTTTGACTGTTTTAGCCGATATCGCAATATATCTGGCTGGTCAATAATATTTAATTTATTGGATATATTTTAGCAAAAATTTTTATTATAGTAGCCGATATCGCAGTATATCTGGCTTTGTGTACTTTTTTTTAAATAAACGTGAGTTGCAGCACACCGTACGTACGCAAGTATATATATGTATGCCACACTGTATATGGATCGCCACCCAAGATACGCCAACGAAAATCAATTTTTAAAAGAAAGTGTTTGAAAGTGAAAAAAGTGCAGTGTCTCAGTGAACAAAAAGAAACAAAAACAGAAATTTCTTCAACAAATAGAGAAAGAATCAAAAGAAAATCAGTGCCGTAAGTGATATGTGAAAATATGTAAAAGTATTACCGCACAAAATCGAAAAGATGATAAAAATCAAAAAATTAGTGCCGTAAGTGATATGTGAAAATATGTGAAAAAGTATTACCGCACAAAATCGAAAAGATGATAAAAATCAAAAAATTAGTGCCGCAAGTGATATGTATATGAGAGAAAAAAAAAAAAATATTACCGCACAAAATCCGGTAAACGTAACCGTGCACTTACGGATGATTTTGCTTTTGTAATTATTCCACTGAAACACTAAAAACACTAGTCACTTTGTCACTTTTATAAACGATTTGTCACCAATAAATGCGATTAAAACCAACTATTTTTATTTTATTTTTTTTCTTTTAAAACGATTTGTAACCCAGTGATATTAAATCAATCACGTACCTGGTTTTCCTACGTTGCTGTGAAGTGAAACAAGAATCGGTGATATGTGTCCGTTGGTGTGCAACGCCTCGTTTGTATTTGTGCAACAGAGATCGGTTTTATGGTCCGTTGGTGTGCAGCGCCTCGTTTGTGTTAATGTGCAGAGCCTCGTGACTTCCAATTGGTATTTTGAGGAAACTTGCTTGTGTTAATTTTCCGTTGGTGTACAGTGCCAAAAAAAATTTATGGTGATGCTGGTTGTGGTGGCCGGTGGACGACGTCTTCTCCGAATCGCTCTCTAGAAAAAAGTGCGCCAAGCTGATAAGCAGAATCGCTTGCTAACCGGGAATTTCAACGAAACCATTGCCAGTTGAGTGAAAGCTGTTAACCGTTGAGTGAAAACTATTAACAGCTAACTGGCAATGGTTTGTTATACACTCACTAGGGGTGGTAAAAAGAAATTAGGCGCTGGCCTAAACACGAGTTAGTGAGAAAACCCTATAAGCGAGAATGAGATTTTGCTCCCTTGAACTCTCGCTTATCCTGGTTTGACTGTATTTACATTTTCCTAAATTAAAGAGTATAACTTCTGGATTAAAGTGGGCATACATGTCATTCAAGTGTGTTCGATCGGTATGTGTGCGATTGCGATTTACTCGTGTATGGGCTGGGCCAATTCATGTTGGCGAAAATGTTTGATTTTTTACGATCGGTGTGCACACATGTTTGTCGTGCATGACGCTGTATTCACACAAAATCTCATTTTTCTCCTATCGCCGAATAGGAAACATCGCGGACGAACAATTTTCAGCTTGCTTGCCGCACATATTCCCTGTTTGAACGCGAAGTGGATTTGTTTCGGAACAACCTAAACAGGAGAATTATACGAGCTTTTGCTATGTCTTATAATTCTTTTTTTTAATAAAGTTTGGGTTTCTGGATTGACAAAATTTTTCACAGATGTTGAATATGGGTATTGTTTTAACTATATAGGTTTTTGTTATATTCCCTGATTTGTCAGGGAATTCCCAGATTTTGACCTTCGGCACTGATTCTCTGATTTTCGTGAAAATGCACTGATTTCCTGGTTTGCTATTGAATCGGCGATTTTTTTTAATCATTATTTATTGTTTGACCAAGTGCCTTAAATATTATCTATGATATAGTATATAGGACGAGTTTTTCGCGCAATCCGTTAATAACCAGTAGTGTCATTTCTTCAAAGCTAATAAGAACTCTGAGTCGTTTTCCGAAATCTTGATAATAGTTCAGTATTTGTTGTCTATCCATGGTCACAACGCAAATTGCGAGCGTATTTCTTCCTTAATCAATATACAGTGGAGTAACGAGCGAAACGAATTGAAAGGATTTTTATAAGTATTTGTCCAGCGATAAAAATTTATTTTATGCAACATATGCAACGGGACTGATTTTGACTGAGACCGATATGGTAACCATAGTTTTTCATCTTCGTTTCTTATTTCCGCATTGATATCTGTTCTGAATGGTAAGTCCATCTTTATGTTTTCATGGATTTAATTTATAATTTTGACAACGTCTTCACTAAGCAATAGGAAGTTAGTATTTTTAATTTCGTTATTATTGTTTTTTCTATTTTCTTCAAATTCTTCGAAATTCTTATCAATTTTTTATTTTTAAAATATGAGTACCTCGTTTTTAAGAGTATATTTTTTAATTCCATTGCTGGTATTATCTTTGGCTGGCGTCTTAGGATTTTCTTGCCCAAATAGATTAAAATTTGTATTTTTATATTCTTACTTGGTTTTTTACCGTTCTTTGTTTGTTTTATTTTGCTGGTAAAAACTTCGGCTGGGGTCTTAGGACTTCTTTGATCCAAGGCGTTTAAATTTTCGTTTTTTATATGCTTATTTTTTTCTTTTCTTTCGTCGGTAAAAACTTTGGATGGCGTCTAATACTTTCTTGTTCCAAGATGTTTCTACTTCGTGGAAATGGTCGGCTTGTCAATTCAAGCCTAGCGTATAACGAACGTCATCCCATTGTTATACCAGAGAGATCGCAACTTGCCACATTATATCTTAATTATGTCCACGTACTATTATTACAAGCAAAACACCGCCTCGTGCAACAAATAGTCCGCCAAGAATTTTACATCCCAAGACTCAAGCAAAACATAAAGAAATGAATTTTTTCGTGCAAGATCTGCACTATGCATAAGCAAAAGATACGAACTCAGATTATGGCAGCACTTCCACCGGAACGCTGCAACTTTGCTCTGCCCTTCACTATCCCAGGTGCCGATTTTTCTGGGCTTTTTCAAATAAAGCCATCCATGCTAAGGTCTCCCACACTCATTAAAGGCTACGTGGCTGTCTTTGTCTGTTTTACCTAAAAAGCAGTACACCTCGAGCTATGTACTAGTCTGACAAAAGAGGCTTTTCTCGCGGCGTTGTCTCGCTTCGTCGGACGACGTGGTTTTCCGTCAAAACTCATGAGCGACAATGGCAAGACATTTAGAGGAGCTCAAAGAGACACTGAAAAACAGTTTGTGGACTTTATCAAACAAGTTTCACTTGATATTGTACAAAAGCACGCTCCCCAAGGCATTAACTGGCAGTTCATCCCTCCAAGCGCTCCTCATATGGGTAGATTATGGGAATCACCGGTAAAAAGCTTTAAATCCCCCTTAAAAAAAAGTAGCTGGAACCTCCAAATTTAATTTTGAAGAATTTACAACATTATTAATTCGTTTTGAAGTTTGAAGCCGTTCAAAATTCACGGCCATTGACAGGGCACCTTCTCAAAGGAGCATGCATTCTGGCCATACCTGAGCCAGGCGTGGGGTCGCTGCCCTTACTAAATAGATGGGAAAGAATTAAAATTCTCCATCATGATTTCAGCCGCCGATGGAAGGAGGAGTATATAAAGGACCTTCATAAAAGGTACCGCTGGAAAACTCCCGAAAAGGCGCCAAAACTTGGGGATTTTGTCTTAATACATGACGACTGTCTCCCCCCTACAGAATGGCAGCTTAGTCGCATAGGTAAGCTACATTACGGCTCCGATGGTCATATAGTATAATAGTTGACCACCGTTCCAAAACGGAATTCTAACGAGACCGCTCGTTAAACTTACCAACCGCAGATAATAATACCGACACGCAGAAATTGAAACATCCGTCTAATAAACAAAACCGAAATAAATCGCAAATATGATAAATCATAAATAATGGGTAGATTATTATTGATAAACAAATATAGTTGGTTAAAAACGACATATTTTTCATAATTTATACTAATGAGTTCGACCTTTTCTCCATACAGGCAAATATGGATTCAGAAAATAGTCAACCTTCAACGCAAACAATGCGATCGGCCATCAGTGTGCCCCGTCCTGGGGTTGCCTCAACACCAGCGCCACGAACAACCACCGCAACAACACCGTCAACTACCGTTCGTAGTATCGTACGAGCACCAACAACAACACCGTCATCACCAGCGGAGCCGCATCGCTTACGATGCCCCCTTTGTCGCCGCCCCCACCGACTTCAATACTGTGGGCTATTCATGAGGTTGTCACCAATACAACGCCAGCAAATAGCACAGGCGAAAGGGCATTGCCACAATTGTCTGGCGCCCACACACGCAACTCATGAATGTGATTCAGATGCTTTGTGCCATATCTGTGGCAGGCAGCATCACACGCTCCACCACCGCCAAACGAGCAAAAAGCTTCGTCCTGGAAGTGAACATTCTCTTTCGACCACGAATTTCGATACGTAAACATCGGCGAACGTTCTATACTTTTTTTCGATAAAACTCGGCACGCAGCTCAACCATCTTTCTGCATTGCTTTGTATATTCGACAGCTCAACCATCTTCCTAAATCTGGTGATCTTCGACGCGCAGCAGCTCAACCAGTACATCATCATCGTTTCGACTGTCCTTTCTTTATAATTTCATAAACAATGTTATACAACCTCCACTGGTATCCGACCAGGCAGATTTTTATTATAACGTTTATCAGCCCGAAATAAAATTGTGATTAATTTTTTAAGTAAAACATTGCGTTCTGAAAATCTTCTTTCCGGAGTAAGTGAAAAAGTAAGTGGTGCTCTTATATTGTTCTTGTTTTAGCTGTTGTTAAAGTTTTTGCTATTTTTGTTCAAGTCTTTATTGTCTCCGACAGAGCGGCAGAACAACCGCTTGTTTACTAATATTGTTATTTAATATAAATCAAAAATTATTTATTTATGACCTATTTTTATTAATAGATGATTCATAAGATGTCATATTTCGTCCTTTAAACATTGATTTACTGATAATCAGACATTTTGTAAGTAGTGAGTTGTTATGTGTAAAATATGTCTCTGGTGTTAGATTTCTCGGTGGCGAGTTTTCTACGGCTGTACTTGTATTTGTTTACATTTGACGGACAGAACTTATAAAAGGTTCTGGTTTCCTAAGCCCATCTTTTTTATCTTTAAATTCGTATTGTATTTAAATAAATTGTTTGTAAAGTTATATTCTTATATCTAAATACAAATTCCAACTAATTTTCTGTTGTAACGGCTAACTTATTTGTATATATAGTAAAGGGTGATTTTTTAAGAGCTTGATAACTTTTTTTAAAAAAAAAACGCATAAAATTTGCAAAATCTCATCGGTTCTTTATTTGAAACGTTAGATTGGTTCATGACATTTACTTTTTGAAGATAATTTCATTTAAATGTTGACCGCGGCTGCGTCTTAGGTGGTCCATTCGGAAAGTCCAATTTTGGGCAACTTTTTCGAGCATTTCGGCCGGAATAGCCCGAATTTCTTCGGAAATGTTGTCTTCCAAAGCTGGAATAGTTGCTGGCTTATTTCTGTAGACTTTAGACTTGACGTAGCCCCACAAAAAATAGTCTAAAGGCGTTAAATCGCATGATCTTGGTGGCCAACTTACGGGTCCATTTCTTGAGATGAATTGTTGTCCGAAGTTTTCCCTCAAAATGGCAATAGAATCGCGAGCTGTGTGGCATGTAGCGCCATCTTGTTGAAACCACATGTCAACCAAGTTCAGTTCTTCCATTTTTGGCAACAAAAAGTTTGTTAGCATCGAACGATAGCGATCGCCATTCACCGTAACGTTGCGTCCAACAGCATCTTTGAAAAAATACGGTCCAATGATTCCACCAGCGTACAAACCACACCAAACAGTGCATTTTTCGGGATGCATGGGCAGTTCTTGAACGGCTTCTGGTTGCTCTTCACCCCAAATGCGGCAATTTTGCTTATTTACGTAGCCATTCAACCAGAAATGAGCCTCATCGCTGAACAAAATTTGTCGATAAACACATTTCGAACCGAACACTGATTTTGGTAATAAAATTCAATGATTTGCAAGCGTTGCTCGTTAGTAAGTCTATTCATGATGAAATGTCAAAGCATACTGAGCATCTTTCTCTTTGACACCATGTCTGAAATCCCACGTAATCTGTCAAATACTAATGCATGAAAATCCTAACCTCAAAAAAATCACCCGTTATATGCCAAACGAAATTTGACCACCCAGAACTGTTGCTGTTTGCATGCAAAAAATTCTTGAAGCATGTTTAACACATAAATTTACGAAACATGCAAAGTAGTTCAAAAAATTTGCGTTATGTAAAATCTATTTAAGAGTTCTTTATCAAACATGAAAATTTATATGTAGTTTAAATACTAACCCGACACCCTAATGATCATAAAAGAGCGAAAAAAGTGTTGCACAATACTCTGAGATTTCCTGGAGTTGAGTATACATGTGTAAACAAAACGAACGTTTATTACTGTATCTACTGAGTCTGAGACTTCACACAGTACGGACCTCGGTATATACAGTAATAAACTGTGGCGTAATAAAACACCACATTTAATATTAAAAATTATTATTTATTAAAGATATCTTAAGATACTTGTTTACTTTTTGCAAAAGAAGTGACGCTTCTTAAAAATAAAAACTAAGAATTCAGTTGGAACTGTAACTTTCCAAGAAGAATATAAAGAGAATGAAATAATAGAATAACTGCCAAACAGTGCTTTTTGAGGTTCAGTTTCAATATCAGATCCTAGCGCGGGTGCAAATGTTTCAGGTACTTCGGTATATAGGTAGGCTGGTTAATGTACGTCGCGAATTAATTGGCTCGGTGAGAATACGGCTATGTGACGTACTGTCGAATACTTCATAATTGGCCAAATGAGCTGGTTTTAGGCGCTCGATACTTACATTTAGAACCTTGCCGTTAACCTCGATGGAAAAAACACGTTCATCAAGTCTTTTCATCACTTTGTGTGGGCCTGAATATGGCTGGTCAAGTGGCCGTTTAGTTCCTCAGAAATATGTGTGTGCGTTGGCAGTTCTTTGAAACAGAACGTTTTCTGACGGTAATGGTGGGTTAAAGGAACTGGTCTGATTTTCCTCATATATATTATGAGTGAAAACCTTCAAGAAAAAATTGGGAGTCTCCCGGTAGATCTAAATCTGAGAAAAATTCACCAGGAATCCGGAGTGTTGTCCCATAAAGATATTCTGCGGGTGATGCCGTTAAGTCTTCCTTGTAACTTCGTGTACATGGCGGCCTATTTTGGAACTTTGACATGGGACAAATTCTCGAGCCCATTGCGTAACATCTTTGTTCATTGATGGCCACACGTATTTCTGAGCGATTAGTTTCACTGTCACTCTGCCGCTGGGATGTGCGAGGTTGTGTAAAGTTTCAAACATTTTTTGACGCAAAGGTGCTGGCGCGAATGGTCTGATGTTATTTGTTGAAACGTCACAATAAATCGTCTGCCCGTTGGGATCAAAGGTAAGCGTTTGGAACCTTAAATCTGTTTCATTATGTGCAAGAAGTTGCTGCAGCTCTTCGTCCGAGGCCTGTGCTCGGGACAGCTCATCGAAGTCAATAACTGCTGGTAGATGCATAGTGTTAACGCGTGAAAAGGTGTCTGAACCAGAGACGTATTCAAGGTTAGTCGTGAATTGGCTGATGAATCTAGCTGGCGAGGTGAAGATTTATCCGATTGTTAATGGAACGCGAAAGTCAATGGCTTGTGATCTGTCCTATCTGCCATCGTTTTTCTTCTTTGAGTCTTTTAAAAACTTGTTGAGGGTACCTGGGCAGCGGCAGCGTTCCTTATGTGTTGTCGGTAAAAGTTTATTGCGCCGAGAAATCTTCTTAGCTCTAAAATTGTTTCAGGTTTTGGGGAATTCCGCGCGCTTGGCTTGGAAGTGGTGCGGAACCGAGTTTCGAAATTCTATATCCCAAGAAATCGACTTCGAAAGCATCCAAAATACATTTTTCCGCATTAATACACAGGCTGTATTGGCTAAGCCGCTGGAATACTAACCGGAGGTGTTGTATGTGTTGTTGTTCACTGAGTGATGCTATCAGCAGGTCGTCGATGTATGCATATACGCAATCGAAGCCCGTGAGTGCTTCGTTGATAAAACGCCGCGCCGCCCAAATGGCATGCTGATGAATTCGAATAACCCGAACGGGCTTATTATGGCAGTTTTTGGTATGTCTTCCTCGGTAACCGGAATATGATGAAATGCACGTCTGAAATTGTAGAAAATATGTTTTTTCCTGCTTATATTGTGGCATAATCATGAAGAAGCTAGATTGGGTACCGGTCAGGAATAGTTCTTTTGTTGAGTCTACGGTAGTCTCCACATGGTCGCCATTCTCCATTTTTCCTTCTAGCCATGTGTAAGGGACTAGCCCAGGAGCTATTTGACGGTCTGGCATGACCCAAATCGATTAAGAGCTCAAACTGCTTCTTGGCCACTTTGAGGCATAACGGTCGAACACGTTGCATGCGTGGTGGTCCGGTGGTAGGGAAGAAATGTTTAACGGAGTGTTTGATGGCTGTGCGGTTCGAGCGGTTTCCCAATAGTTCCGGAAAATCTTTAAGGATTGCCGTAAATTTGTTGCTCTCGGTTAGGGTCGTGACCGCTCTAATGGGCTAACACTGTGCGAGTCTGAGTAAGGGTCTACCAAGCGACCACGTTTGAGGTCCACAACTAATCCAAATTTATGGATGAGATCTGCACCGATGATTGGATATTGTACGTTAGCTATACAGAATATCCAATGAATCGGACGCCGTAGCCCTAGGTTGAAGGTGAGTGCCTTATCACCGTAGGTTAAGATTTCACTACCGTTTGCAGCTTGCAGTCGAAAAGGTGTTGGTATTTTCTTGTTTTTACGAGAAAGTGGAGTTACCGAAATATCCGCGCCAGTGTCGACGAGGAATTTCGTACCCGATATGCGGTCGTAAACGAATAGTCGGCGATGTTATGTTGCCACCAGCATACGCCGTGTCTCCTGGGGGCCGTTTGTGTTTCCCTGAAACGTGCAGGGCCGTTTGCACTTTTTGGCACGTTGACCAAATTTTCGATGATAATAACATGGTGTGCTTGTAGCATTGTCCTGTGATGCACTTGGTGTACTTTTACTGCGATTGCTTCCGTTGAATGATGTTTTGTCGAGCCTCTGAGCCAGCTTTTCGACTTGCCTTGCCAACTCGTCAAGTTGTTTTTTCATGTCACTACTAGCACCGAATTTGTGGGTCACAGCCATTATACCGGGACCACATTTAATACTAAAAATTATTATTTGTTAAAGATATCTTAAAAAACTTGTTAACTTGTTGGCGTCTGTGCAAGAAGTGACGCTTCTTAAAACTAAGAACTAAGAATTCAGTTGAAACTGTAACGTTCCAAGAAGAATATAAAGAGAATGAAATAATAGAATTACTGACAAACAGTGCTGCCAGACGTGAGTGCCCACAAAACCTTTGCATTGTTTACATACATATACTCAACTCTAGGAAATATTAGGGTGTTGTGTAACACGTTTTTTGCTACTTTGATGGTAATCAAGGTGTTGTGTTAGCATTTAAGCTACATATAAACTAAAAATTTTGATGAGCAACACTTTAAAAGATATTAAATAATGCAAGTTTTACGTTATTTAAGTGATTATATTGAATTACTTTGAAGGTCTGTTCAATTTTCTAAATTTTTCCATGCAATCCTGGGTGGCAATTTGTCGTTTGACATATACAAATCGTTAGCCGTTATATGAAAACATCAATTTGAAATTGAGTTTGAATAAATTGCATATAATATAATCCATATTAGTGTTGTTGCTGAAATAAAGCAAAATATTTCGAAGATTTTAATAAGTTTGTGTTTACAGATAAATGCCGGAATCTTTTGTGTGTAGATGTGCGGGAGCTTAATCCTTTTATAAATTACCATCAGAACGAAAATTAGCATCTATAGTGGGAGCTTAGGAAGCTTTATTAATTATTAAATTGTTTTGAGCAATGTTTTTATTTATATAATTTTTATTTAAATTTTTAATTATACTTATTTTAAGTTATAAAGGTGAAAATATACCGGGGAACCGAACACTTAAAAAAAGTCGGTAACGCACCTTATTGCAGACCTCAATGACGGTGTGGAAAATGCAAAACTTAAACATTCAAAAATAAATTATCAAAAATATTTTTAATGTTAATAAAATTCGTTTCATTTTTATGGATGAAAGAGTACGTGAGAAATACATATGCCAATAGATTAAATAATCTGAAAATAATACATTTATATGCAATTTCCTATATAAAGAAATAAATATTGTACCTTTTCTATCTGTTTTACCGTAAATAGTATACGGATGAGAGTCAGAACGATGTATTAAAATGCAGCTTCAAATGCTTAAATATCTTGGGATTGGAATTCTAAATTAAGATTATTGATAATAATATTTCAAAAACTTACGAATAAGTAAGTTGTAAACCGTTTTATGCTTTCTGTCCATCAATTGTAAACAAATACATTCAGAAGAAAACTCACCACCCAGAAATCTAAAAACAGTTATTCATTTTATTAATAAGAACTGACTACATAAAGAATATCTGAATATCAGTATGATATTTTTATAGGCGAAATTTTGCACACTATTACGTTTAAATCAAATATTAGTATACGAGTATATATCATTAATAAATAATTTCCTTTTGTATTAAGCAACAATATTTATAGTTTTTAAATTTAATAAAATAAATTTGCTAAGTATTTACAACTTAATATATGCAGCACTACGTTGCTATCACTGAAAATCCAAGATTGCCGCTATTCACTCCTCAGAAAGCTACCACGAAAAGGTTTTTACTGGATATATTGTGGTCTCAGAATCGTGTGTCTGTTTCTTTTTTAACCGTCGCTGTCGGCATTCATTGTTTTCGTTAAGGGTGTATGTTAAGAGATGCAAACATGCGCAGGTCAAGTCATTATTCGTTGAGTCAGTTTATTCCGGGTGTATGTTAAGAGTTTCATTCGTACGCAGGTCAGGTCAGGTCAGGGTTGCAATTTCACATGTATATAATTATAGTGATAGTTGTAACTGAATAAAAAAAGGTTGAATCATAATTTGAGATGCGTATAGAGCAATAACTGACAAATATTTCTAAAGCATTGCAAAGAACAATGTAAAATTTAAAAGGAACGGTCAAGTCTGTGTTTTCTTAAGTGTAGTGTTTAAACCCTTCAATGTTAGGGTACTCAAAATTCACTAACATTCACGATTAATATTGTAAATGAAAATGCGCGGGTAATTCGGTGTACAATTTCTTTAATGTTTTGTATATTTAAAATACAATCAAATTTTATATATCTACATAAATATGAATTTGGAACTGTGTTGTTTTCAGGATGCCACTTGCAACAACTGGATTGACCCGAAATTGTTTCTGGCGTGTGGGAACATTTGTTCTGGCGAATATCCAATCGAATAAGGTTCACGCAGCGTCGTGCAGCACGGAAAGTATCAAAACCGAATGTCTTGTAGATGAAGTTGATGTGCGGATAGTGTCTGACGAATTGTATGTGTCGAACGAATTGTCAGCACGGATGCGTGTAACAATGTATAAAATACGTCAGTATATCAATTTAAATTTCGCCAATATCCCGATTCCCCTCCAGCTGATCGAGTATAATAAAAACATGCATATGCGAATAAATGGATGTGCGAAGCGGTGTAATAACCGAATCAACTGTCCAAACGATGTTATTGCAAAAGCGCGAGTTACGTCATCAGATGACTCCACCACTCCCGAAGTATTGCCTAATGTAAGAAGAAGTATATTAAAAAAAAAAAAAAATAATAATAACAATAATAATTGTAAATATGTGTAGTTTGCAACTATAAATGCATATATGTATGCAAAAGTTGCAAAATAGCATAACCAAATACGATACCATGATCGTGTATATACAAACACATATTTATATATACATATATAGAATATGAATAAATGTTCTTGGTATCGTATTACCTAAATATTAAATTGATTACTTAAGTTATGCCGGGTCGTTGACAGTAATAATGTAATAATGAAATGTCGAATCAGCACAACGGCCCTAAGTAAATTACGCTAAGCATAGTTTAAGAATGAAATAATAATTTAATAAAAAACCGGACGGCAAACCGCACAGTACGGTGTAGGTTTTTTATTCATTAAAAACATTTCCTGTTCCGTCAACAGAAAACGTAACTCGCGTGATGAGTCGCAAAATGAAAAGTGATAAAATGAAATATTGAATGTTCCCCGTTTTCCATACTTTTTGATGGGTTTCTTGGTGTATAGGCATATTGAGTTGTGCTGTGGTGTTCTCAGCTGTGGTGAACTAAGCTGCCTTATTAGGATGCGCCAGTTTTTTTCGGGTAGAGTTGGTGGAAGCTTAGCTCATTTAAACATCCTGGGCCCCTAGGCGAATATTTTGCCTAGTATTGCGCATGAATATGCTATTGCATGTATTTCGGCGTACTGCTAGTAGAGTTGCCGAGGGCGCACAATACATGCTGTAAATCCTGAAAATGCCTTTGGTTTTAAACATAATATTCGTTATTTATTTACTTTTAGGTGCGTATGGCTAGGGCCTATATTTTGCGGGTTTATCCGACTTATTATTATAGTAAAAAAGTGTATGCGTTGTTTGCTTTTATTATTTATATTTGCGGTTATTTACAATTTCTTATATTATCGATTTAATGTAATGTAATGTATTATTTGCCTTTTCTGAAATGGTTTGCATTTTATTTATTCTTTGAAGGATAGTATCTCCACGCCTGGCTCAGATATGGCCAGAATAGGTACTCTTTAACCCTGGAGTTAGGACTGTGGCAATAGAGGAATCTTGCAAGGGAGTGGCCGTGAGAACGGCTTCGATTCGTGGAGTAGATAATTCTTTATACTTATGCTTTGTATAGCTGATTCCCATAACCGACCCATATGAGAAGCGCTTTACCTTTTTGTAAGTGTAGGTGCGTCACTGTATAGCATTGGGAATGTGGTGATCCCTTAACTTGTTTTTAAAGTTTTATTTATTTTAAAATTTTAGCCTCTTATTGCCCCAAATTGTATGAAAAGTGTCGATGTTTTTTTTTTGACTTTCTTTTAGACATTTTTGTTATGTTTTATGTTTAAGTGCGTATGCACTAATTTGACGTTTAGTACCGCTTTAGCTTTAGATTTTTTTAGCAGGCTTTTTGCATCATTATTGGCGAAAGCCATCTTACGGGGTCGAAAAGTTATGAACATATATTTGTGTTTTTATATGAGGTTGTCAGAGGGAATCTGACCTTGTTTTTTCTACCCTTATATGGGGTTTTGGAAAATTGTGGTTCTAGTGGTTGTCATACGACGTACCGGCCATTATTTGATCGAGTAGTTGTGGCTTTAGAGAAGTGCTCACAATATTGATCTTTTATAGTTTCGTTTGTTAATGTAAGTTTTCCTACGTTTTGCAATTTCCTTAATTGTAAATTAAGGTATTTGTCATCAGCATTTGTTGGAATGGTGGTAACTGGTTCTGTAACCACTCCACCTTGTAAACCGCTGTGCAGCGTTTGAACTTTTTGTGCCTTTGAGTAACATGGTGTCTCTTGGCTATTTTTAGAATTTTGGTTTTCGGGAATTGCTTTTGCAATTAAACCCGTGATTCTTGAATTATAAGCCCTTTTATAGGGTGAGGTGGGATATGTGCTGTTATGAAGCATTGAATTGTGTCTTTTGTGACAATATAAGCAATTATATTTGGTTTTGCGATTTTTAAGATTGTGTGTATGGGACAAGCAGTTTGCACAGAGTCGTTTTGATCTGACAAAGTTGTTCCTTTTGTTAACATTTAATTTTTTAAACTTCTCACAAGTTTTAAGCTTATGCCCTCTTGTGTGTGTGTGGCGTGTGTTTTTTCTGTTCGGATATGAACGAGTGTATTATGTTAACAATTCTATTTGATTCGTTTTTGCTTCTAGCTTCGGGTCTATTGAAGCTTCTATTTTGGTCGTGTTTAATGCTCTTATTTCTGACTATTTTTTCTTCTAACCTTTCCGCAATTTCATATTGGGTGGTATGAAAATCTTTCATATGTTGCCACGTTGGGCACTTATTTCGTGATAAGAGCGAATCTCCCACAAAAGTAACGATTTTTCTGGTAATGCGGCGGTAAATATATTTACCAGAATAGGGTCCTAGCTGTCTGTGGGGGTATTTAGTGTCGATAGGACCGACAGATAATTATAAACAGTGGATTGTAGTTTGTTGAATTCTACACTTGTTTCTTTCTTAATTTTTGGCAAGTTCATTAGTGTCGTTACTTGTTAAATTGAAATTATCGTTATTTAATGCGAACTGTTTTACTATGACGTCTGCTTGACCTTTTGTTTTGTATCGGAGGTGATACAATTCTTGCGCTTGTGATAATTTTGGATGTTTGATGTAATCTGGTAGACCTAAATCGTCAGAATCCACAATGGCGTCATGAGCCGTTTGGAAGCGAGTCCAAAAATTTTTAAGATTTTGGCCTTTACTTCTAATAACGATTCAGAGTTTTCGTGAATCGGTGAGGAGGCAAATCTAGTGCAGCATCTTATTAAACTGTCACTTTGTGAAAGGAATTTAACAATCTTTTTTGAGCGTGAGCTCTTGCAGGTGTATTTTGATTGATATTGTGAGAAATACTCGAGACATTTATATATGTATGTACAACGCAATATTCGAAACTGTAAAATGCCGTTGCCGGCGAGCAACAATTTTCTCTTATATATACACACGTGTACATTCGAATTTATCCGTCAGTCTGAAATAAACTGTACAACCAATAGGTTATGGGCCCAGGCTAGTCTCGAAAAAATCGTACGGCAAAGGAAAAAAATTGAATATAGTACAAGTAAAAAAATTTGCGTATAACATTTTGGGTGCGGTGTTAAGCATTAATTTTGATTTGCAAAAATTAAGTTTTCAGTTTTGTTAGGCTCGAGCAAAAATTAAACTAATATCTTAAAGTGATCAAGTGAAATTTCGTGTTAGAAGGCAAAAAATACGGTTGAATTAAGAGAACAGGCTTAAGCTGTTAAATTATGAAAATAAGGTTGAATTAAAAGAACAGGCTTAAGCTGTTAACTCTTCCTTTATTGAAATGAATCTAAAGACTGATTTTACAATAATTTCGTTCTTAAAATGAAACCCTCAATGTTGATCAAAGTAAGCAAATGTAAACAAAATCATATACATATATAATCTTTTAATACTTTTCCAATTACTAAATTCGGTGCATTGACATTTATGTGGCTTCAGCAGTTTTTTAAGTGGACATACAAATAATTCAGTGCATTGACATTTTTGTGGCTTAAGTACCTTTTTTAAGTGGACGTAAATATTCCTACGTAATTGGATATTACTTTTGACTTTTGTTTATGAAAGTAAAAGTAATAACGTTTCATGTAGTACTCATAAATTTGAGTTCGGTGACATGAAATTTGAGCCACAATGTTTAACTTTGTTTACATTGCAAGTATCGTTGTTTAATTTTTATGAAGTAACGACACTTGCATTTTCGTTATACATGTTTATGTGAGCGTCAATATAAATCAAACCAAAAAATATTTTTTTTTTTTTTATTTTTTTTATTTTTATTTTTTATTTTATAAATTATTTGTACAATACTTAATATTCTACAAATAAATATCTAGCAGCACTGGCAGCAGAGGCCTTCGGCTGTCTGTTATGCTACATACATATGTATGTTTAATGTAATATTAAAACAGAAGTGAAAGGATAGATTAGTACTTAGGAAGTAGGGTTAGTGAGTTAATTAGAGTAGCTATAAATCTTTATATTCGTCGAAGTAGATCTGTTTCCTTAAGAAAATTATAAATCATGTTCACATTTTTAGCGGTGGGCTCATTCAGAAGCTGGAATGGATCGGCCGAATTGAAAATCTCATGTCTAATTGTTGCTGTTATAGGGCAAGCGGTTAGTATGTGTTCTAACGTTGCGTTTTCGTCGCAGAATGGGCAGTTTCCATGAGGGGCACGTTTCAATAAATGAGCGTGTGTAATTATGGTGTGTCCCAGACGTAAGCGGGTAAAGGGCCTGATGGCGCGCAAGGTGATGTCTGCAGTGTAGGTCGGCTTAATACTGAACGGGTTGACTTTAGAATAGTGATGAATATATCCACTCCAATTATCTTTAGCTGATTTTTTCCTTAGGCGTTTAATCTCAGTTATAATGTCTTGTTTTGTGAAATAACCGAAAGTTATGGTTGGTGTATTTGCTGCATTTTTCGCAGCTGCGTCTGCTTTTTCATTACCGGGTATCCCTGTGTGCCCCGGGATCCACATCAGTTTCACTTTGTTTGGATATTTCAGAAGATTGTTGCGTATGGCGACTATTTCATTTTGTGTGTTTTCCGGCGATTCTATGGCTTCGATGCAAGATTTGCTATCGGTGCATACGATATACTTTCCCCTGGTGTAATTTGCATAAGTAACTGCTTCTAATAAAGCGCCGACTTCGGCCGTATATGATGAACATATTGTGTGGAGAGAGCCGTGTCGAATCAAGTCACCATTTTCTTTTGTGACTGCGAACGTTGAGCTGTTTGCTGTTTTTGAGCCGTCGGTGTATATAAAGTTCCAACCGTAACTGGAGTATTTTGACTTCTCCGAAGCGAAGAGTTGCCTGTATTTTTCGCTAGAGGTCTTATCCTTCGGCAGTTGCAGGGTCTTAATAGCAAAGGAAGTATTTTTTATCATCCATTGAGGACGAGTTTCAGGTCCAAGAGAACATTTATAGGAAGGTAATTCAAGTTGCCTGGCGAAGTTAACGCATCGCGTGATGGCTGTCAAGCACTTAGGTTTCCGTTTCCTCGAGAGAGCATTGTGGACGTCTTTGGCGAGAATAGTGTTGGTCGTGAACAGAAGCTTTGGTAGTAAACGTCTGGTGCAGTCGATCGTCCTGTCTGTTATAGTTGGGCAGTTGCTGAAGATAGGTAGAGCGTAGTCTATCTTGGAAATCACTAGAGCCTTGGTGACGTTGATAAGCGTTGATGGATGAATTAAACTTTTTTTCGACGTTAGATATTTGATTATATTTAGTCGCGTTAAGAGGCAGTCCTTTACATGCTTACAATGGGCCTTAAAGCTATATTTTGAGTCTAGTACTAGCCCTAAGATTTTAAGTTCATTTACCATACTAATATTAATATTGTTAGAATAGGTTAGTAAACCTGAGCATGTTCGTTTTTTACAAATGTGTAATGTTTTTGATTTTTCGTAAGAGATAGTAGTTCCTGATGATAGGGACCATATCGAAATTTCGGATAGGATATTCTCAAACAGTTGGGCTGTATTGGTGAGGTTTGCATTCTTTGTGTCGAAAATTACATCGTCAGCATAAAGCTGGCACTCGATGCCGCGGTGGTTGTAAGTGAGTTGAGTAATCTCATCGAAAGCTATTATAAAAAGGAAGGCGGATAATGGAGACCCTTGCGGAGTTCCGTTGTCAAGTGAAGCAGTGGAGGATAGGAAACCATTTATTTTTACTTTGCATTGCCTGTGACTGAGGAAGTTCTTGACAAATTTCTTGATTTTAGGGCCTAGTTTCCATTTATCTAATTGTCTCAGAACGATATGGGCACCAACACGGTCGAATGCTTTCTGAAAATCAATTGCTAAAATTGAGACATGGTTTTTAGAGGAAAGAGCGCTTGATATAAAGTGATCTAGGTGCAAAAGAGCATCGATGGTGCCATAATTCTTTCTGTATGCAGTTTGGTTGGGGCTTATGAGTTTTCTTTTGTTGCCATACCACATCAGTCGGTTAACTATAACTTTTTCAAGAAGTTTTCCCAAGCAGGGTAAGAGCGATATCGGCCTATAGTTGTTGACATCAAGCGCTGACTTATTGGGCTTCAGGATAGGAACTATACACGAAGTTTTCCAGGCATGAGGATAGCATCCGCTTTCAAATATATTATTATAGAGGTTGAGTAAACGATGCTTAGCTTGGATGGGCAAGTTTTGAATGATTGGATAGGTAATTTTGTCAAGACCAGGGGTTTTGCCTTTAACGGACGAAAGGGCGAATTCGAGTTCGGTTAGTAGGATTTCCGATTCTAGTTGCTTAGCGGGAGGCGATAAACGGTACAAAATAGGTGGTTCAAAACTTATTCGTTGAGATTTTAGGTTGCGGAACGTGTCTGAGAAGCTTGCATCGGAAGAAGAGAGTGACAGGAAAGAAGCAAAATGGTTGGCAATATCTACGGGAGCCGTTAATGGTCCGCTTTGTGTCTGAATGTAGGAAAATAGAGGCTGTTTAGGAGATCCGGTTAGCATTTTGATATCATCCCATATTTTCTTTGGGCTAGTGCGGGGGTTTATGGTCTCAGTGAGATCTTCAAACTTTTTCTTTTTATAATGTTTGGCAGAACGTCGGAATGACGCATTTGCCTTTTTGTAAAGGAGCAGGTTTTCAGCTGAGCGTGTTCGCTTGTATTCATACCATAAATTCTGCTTGGTGAGCCGTAGTCTGGACAAGTCAGCGTTCCACCAAGGAATATTTTTTCTACTTTTGTTGGGAAGCGTTCGAGGGATGGAAAAGTGAGAAGCGGTACGTATGATTCTCGAAATTTTAGCAGACTCCTGGTTCGGGTTGGAGGAAACTTGCGTGGTCTCACAAAGATTGCTGCATATTTGTCTGAACTTTTTCCAATCAGCCTCATCAGTTTTGAATTTAGATGTAAATTTAAATGTACTCGTATTTCGATTGTTGCGCGGATTTGTTTGTATGAATATTGGGAAGTGGTCGCTGCCAAACAAAGAATTTAGCACTTGCCATGTGCATTGGGGCGCTATATTAGTAGAGCAAAACGTGACATCAATATTGGAGAAGGTGTTATGGGTGGAAAAATGTGTGGCGGATCCATCGTTAAGACAGATAATATTGGATGCAAGTAGCGCATCTTCAACTTTTTCGCCTCTTGAGTTTGTGTGTGTAGATCCCCATATTGTACTCCAGGCGTTTATATCTCCTCCTAAAATTAGTGGTTTATCTAATTGGTTTATCAATTGCAGAATATCAAAGGAAGCAAAATCTTGTGTGGGTGGAATGTAGATGCAAGCTGCTGCTAGTTTTGTTGGTGCATTAATTTCAATGGCAACTACTGAGAGATTAGACCGAACAGGTAGTACTTTGCGGGGTATGCTTCTTCTTATTAAAATAGCAGTGCCTTGTTTTTTTGTTGTTACGTGCGGGAGATTGTTAAAATAGCCTACGTAGGATTTTGGCGTGTGAGCAGGTTGATTATGTGGAATATGAGTTTCATTAAGGAAGATCATGGATGGAGTGTAAGAATTGATGAGAGTTTCTAGTTCGTGATAATTGTTGGAATAACCGTTCATATTCCATTGTATGATCGACAGCATACCGAAAAAGTAAAGACAAGAAACAGAAGAGGGAGAAATATAAATAGCTTGAGAGTGGGGAGAGAAAAATGAGTCTTGGCAACTATGAGTAAACTATGCTTTGGCATAGCGCGTCTAGTCGCGGGAAGAAGAATGTTTAAGACTTGAGCTATTAGCGAATTGCGCGATGTCATTTAGCTTAGCGCTTGCTAAGTTGGAATGCATTGCTTCGCTGACCTGAGAGTATAGAAAGGTGGGAAGATTGTTATTAGTACTTTGGGGGGATGGAGATAAAGTGGTAAGGCTTATTGCATTTGATTTTAATGAAGAGGTGGATGGTGTATCGTTTGGTGGAGATATAGGAATGACGTTTGCATTATTGTTTGTTGTTGTAGTTTTTTCAGTGGGTATATTGATATTGTTGGTTGCTGTGTTAGCAGGTCGCTTAGTAATTTCAGAGAATGATTGAAGAGGAGAGGGTGTGGGAGCTTGCGCTCTGTATTTCTTTGCTGCTTCGCGCATACTGCACTTTTCTTCCGTTTTTATTTTTAATATTTCTTTCGCTTGTTGGAATTTTGGGCAACTAATTGAGGACGCGGGATGTTCACCAGAACAATTTGCGCACATTAATCTTGAGCATTTTTCTTCTTTGTGCGGAGGGAAATTGCAATTGACGCATGATGGAAGATTTTTGCAATGCTTTAGTGTATGGCCAAGCTTTTGGCAAGATTTGCAACGCATTGGGTTGGGGAAATATGGGCGAACAGAAATTTTCCTCCATGCAACATCTATTTTTTCGGGAAGTTTGTAGCTTTCAAAGGTTAAAAGTAACGCACCTGTTGGTGTTAGAACTCCTTCAGTTTTTCTCTGAAATCTGTAAATGGATGTTACACCATATGCTTCTAAGCCTTCCACAATTTCGTTGTCTGGGACGTGATTGAGGAACGGAGCGAAAATTGTGCCTTTGACACTATTGAGTTGCTCATGGTATTTTGCTTCGATTTGGCAGATGCCTGAGAGATTTTTGATGTTGATGAACTTTTCGGCAATTTTTTTATTTTTTGCAAGTAGCAAGAGATTTCCATCTCTCATCTCTGTGATTTTCACATCTTTACTTATTGCGTTAAGGGCTTTATGTACCAAAAAACATGAAAAACGTGATAGGGGCTTGTTGTTGTCGCACGATTTTAATACAACGAACTTAGGATCGTCGTTCTTTGTAATGTTTACACGAGGGAGATCAGGAAACTCTTCAACAGATTTGTTGGCTTTTTTCCTTTTTGATTGAGGACTAGAGGAAAGCAGGGCAAACCTGTTTTCCCCTAGGTTAGTAGCCCCGGGGGGCATGTTGCACTTTTAGATTATTAGTCACTTGGTAAAGTATACCTTTGTTCGCACAAACAAAAGAAACACGTGGGATAGCGCGCAAAAGAAGAATAAATAAAGATAACTGCACTGAAGCGGGTGAGAAAGTCAGACGAGATCCGCGAAAGAGAGCAAACGTATGCACACGGCGGCGTTTAGTCGATGACTGAACCAAAAAATAACTAAATGTTTTACACAGTAATGTTGTTGGGTTGATTTAAATATTTTCTTATGATTTCGTCTACGTTGGAGTTTTCATTACATATTGTTGTTTGTGGAACTATATATGTAACGCCTCCACCCCTAGACGAAGGATTCTTCTGAATTCTTTCCTTATTTCTTTTACAATGATTGCACATTAATATTATTACAAAGAATTTGTAGACTGTATGTTACAACTTTATTTTTGTATTTTATTTCTTTAGATTATGTATCGACGTTAATTTTAATTCTTCTAAAGTTAGAGTGGCATTAATAGTAGTATTGTTAGATTGTGATAATATAATTTTGTCAATAAACACTTTGTAATTATTTGAAAATTTTTAATTTGCTAATTCTATTGAACAGTTGTTGTATTTTATTACATAATTTCCATTTAATTGTAATGCTTCCGAGCCACAATTATTTTGAATTAAATAATTTTTTGCATTCTTTACAATTATGATTTCGTCATTAATATTAATTATTTCTGAGTTAACATTTGTAATTAATTCATATGTCTTATCTATTGTACAATGTTTTGATATGGTACATTTATTTATGTATTTATTCTTCTTTTACTCATAAATCTTATCATTATGTTTGAATACATGTGAAATTTCTGCATTTATTTCTTTATTAAAATAAGGGATAGGTATTATAGTTATTACTTGTATATTAAAAAATATTTTAGGTACTTTGATTACAAATATTAATTCTCTTTCTTTTTCAAATATTGCCGTTCTTAAGTATTTAATTTTTAAAATGTTTATATTGTAATAATCTATTTCATTTTTTGTAAGGATATTGGCATCATTTATGCCTTTTTGTGCTGTAGTTATATATGTTTGAATATGCTCAATATGATTTTTAATTGAATTTAACATAAGTAATTTTTCTAAATAGGTACTTTGTAGCAAAACATCTTTTGTAGTTTTATGCAATCCTCCTATTTGATTAAGAACATTCTTCTGATTCTAATTTATTGTTTCTTTAATAAGCTGTATTGTTGAGTTAAAGTAACTGTTAATTTTTATTTGCTGATTTAATTCTGTTATAGAATTATGTAAGTTAGAATCGACTGTGTTAAGATGGTTGGTTATATCTTCTTGGTCAGTATTTTCCATTGTACCAAAAAGATATTTACATGCATTGCCTACTATGTTTATTAGTCCCCTGTTTTGTCTACTTGTAGGTGTTATTGTTTTTAATTTACTTATGAGTGTATCCACTTGATTTATTATATAATTTCTTTGACTTTCACTAAAAATATCTATGTTTCATTGATCTACTTTCATTGATGCGAGTAGAATCTTGGTTTCTTGAATATCTACTTTATGTAAAATTAAATCGGATTCTATGGGTTATTATAAATTTATATGTATCCGTTAGTTTGTGTTATTTTTTTAGTGATTAAATTACCTTTTACTTCTACTAAAGATGATGAGATTAATAATAATATCCACATTATTACCTGCAAATTTAAATTAATGATTTATTTTAATATAGATGTTCAATGATTAGTTGCCAAATTTGGTAGGTCTTTTTATGTTAGTGGTGTGGATTCTTACATTTGTATAGTGTTTAATAAATCCTTCTTGTCTAGTTTCCGTATATTCTTCCCTATTCATATTTGTTTATTTATTTTTGATTGTTTTATTTTACAGAGCCTATCATAAATTATTGCGTGATCTATTATTTTATTTTGTGATTCTATTGGGGTGCATTTAATTGTGCTGTGATAAGTATCATTGTAGTATGTGATAGCTTTAAAAATTTGTTGGGTAATTGGTAAATAATGCTCAAGATTTAGAGTCCGAATTTTATTTAATCTTCCCACATCACTATTTCCAGTGTGACTATTCGGTTTAGTCATGTGGTATTGTATTCCCTCTCTTTTTAAAAAATCTTCAATATTTTGGGCTCTAAATTCGAACTCCATTTTCTTTACCTTTCCTTTTATGGATAAAAATTGTTGCAATTGACTTACAATGGTTCTGCTATTCCTGACCGTAAGTGGTAGATGAATGTTTGCTATTTACGTAGGTATCAACATGAATTATTTCATTAGTAGTTTTGGGTGTTTCAGTAACAAAAAATTTGTTTTTTATAGGATTTCGATCATATTTGCCGCCTGAACTTGTATCGCCATTATTTATTACCCGATGTATTTGCTCTTTAATATGAGGATTATATAATTTATTCTTTAATTTTTCGTAAGTGGCTATAATTTCACAGTGACCACTTTCATTTTTATGAAATAATGCAATTTGTTTTCTTAATTCTTCTTCGTTGTCAACGTCTTTTGCTAAATAAGAACATTTGACAAATTTCACATTAAGATAAGATGCAAATTCTTCTTCAATAATTTTATGTACTTTATAATATTCATGATCACTAAGATGCGAATATAAACCTACTTTTCCTCTACATTTTTCCCTTCTAATAATGTCTCTTATTCCATTTTCTTCAATATCTCTTTGATCAATATACATTCGTTTGTAATTGAATATAGATTCGACGGCGGTTTGTTTCTACTTTGTTTCTACTTTATTATTATTATTTGTATTCTTTAATATGAGGATTATATAATTTATTCTTTAATTTTTCGTAAGTGGCTATAATTCCACAGTGACCACTTTCATTTTTATGAAATAATGCAATTTGTTTTCTTAATTCTTCTTCGTTGTCAACGTCTTTTGCTAAATAAGAACATTTGACAAATTTCACATTAAGATAAGATGCAAATTCTTCTTCAATAATTTTATGTACTTTATAATATTCATGATCACTAAGATGCGAATATAAACCTACTTTTCCTCTACATTTTTCCCTTCTAATAATGTCTCTTATTCCATTTTCTTCAATATCTCTTTGATCAATATACATTCGTTTGTAATTGAATATAGATTCGACGGCGGTTTGTTTCTACTTTATTATTATTATTTGTATTTTAAACCTGTTAACAATTGTATCTAATATTGGAATTTCAAATTCTGAATTTTCTTCTTGTGAATGGACAGTTTCTGCTTCTACTGACATGCTGCTACCTTCATCCCCTTGGAAAATTTCTATGTGGGAAATAATTTCGTCATTTCTTATTCTGCTCATAAAGTCTGCTATATAATTGTTTTTCCCTTTAATATATTCTATGGAAAAATTATATTCGCCCAAACTCACTAACCATCTTTGAAGTCTTGGACTTATATCCTTTCCGGAGTATTTTGTCATTAACCACTTCAATGGTTGATGGTCGCATATGCAATGGGGTGACCATCTTGAGACAGAACTGCTCCTATTGCGAAATTACTAGCATCAGTTGTAATCCCAAATTGTTTATTAAAATTAGAATATCGTAATATAGGTGAATTTGTAACTATATCCTTTAATTTTTCAAACGCTGCAATAAATTGTGGGTTGTATATATTTATTGTTTGTCCTTTTTTTAGATATTGCGTCATAGGATGTGCAAGTTTTGCATAATCCTTAATAAATTTCCTATAAAATCCTGTCATTCCTAAGAATAATTTTATTCTTTTTGTAGTATTAGGTATCTTTAGGTTTTGTATGATTTTAACTTCGGCTGGATTTGGCTTAATTCCTTCTAATGTTAAAATGTGGCCCAAAAATTGAGTTTCTTTCTTGAGAAATTCACATTTGTCAACTTGTATTTTTAGCTTTGCTAGCCTTAAGGCTTCGAATATTTGCTTTAACTTAGTTAAATGCTCTTCTTAAGAAGTGCCAAATACTAAAATATCATCCAAATATACGACGCATATTTTATTAATATGTTCTTTAGGGACTCTATTCATCAATCTTTGGAAAGTTGATGGAGTATTTTTTAATCCAAATGGCATTCGAATAGATTCGTAATGACCATATGGTGTTGAGAAGGCAGTTTTTCTTCTGTCTTCCTCTCTAACTGAGATTTGGGGAATACCTTTGGCTAAATCCAGGGTGGTAAAGTACTGTGATCTACCTAGTTTGTCTAGGATTGAATTTAAGTTTGGAATTGGAAATTTGTCATGCACGGTAAATTCGTTTAATTTTCTGTAGTCGATGACAATTCTATATTTCTTTTTCCCGGTATTGTCTGCTTTTTTCTCTACAATCCATAAGGGACTATTGTAGGGTGAATTGCTTTCTTTAATTATTTTCTGTTGTAGCATTTCTTCAATTTGGCATTTTATCTCTTCTTCATGGATTTGAGGATATCTATAAGTTTTGGAGTATAAAGGCTTACAATTTGTTGTTATAATTTCATGCTGTACCTCATTGGTGCATGATAGTTTATCTCCTTCTTTAAAGAAAAGGTCTTCGAAGTCATTGAGCAGCCTTAAAGTTGCTTGATGTTCTTCTTTATTTAAATGGGAAAACTTGAATTTATCTTTTAGATAATTTTGTTTAGTATGCTCTAAGTTGCAAACATTCTCTATGTATTGGGAATAATTAAATTCTTCGAAATAAATTTTAATATTTTTTAAAATTTCAACGTAGTTTTCCGCACAATTAATTTTTGCTTGTAAAGGTTTTAAGAAATTTTGGCCTATTATACCTGAAAATTTTGGGTTTGAAAAGTTCAATAGTTTCCACTGCATCCAAATGCTTTTGGAAATGGTGTGGTTACTACACTTTTTATTTGTGTTTTGATAATTTTGGTTATACATATTGGTTTTGGTTTAATTCGTGTAACTGAGATGTTCCTATTTGTGTTTTGATCAGTGTGAAAATATTGCATTTTATTCATATTGAAATTTTCTTTGCTTAAGTTTTTTCTGTGTGTAATGTGTATAGTTCTAGTGTCATCTAAAGATTTAATTTTTGAATATTTATTTATAATATCATTAAGCGAGCAATTTTTCAATTAATAAGCTAACTAGGCCTCTATCTACCCTATCTGGCCTATAAATATAAGGCTTATCCTCGTCAAATAAATAGATTTGATTTATTTCAAATTTAGCCTTTTGAAAATAAGAAAATAACTCTCTTAAATTACTTACTTTTATATTTCTGCATTTATTAAAGATGTCGCCATATGTAGTTTTTGGTCTTCCTTGTTGTATCTGTTTGGTTTGAATTTCTTGCCGTGTTGGGTTGTCGCCTAGTTCCTGTCTATGTCTTCCTGCATCTCCAAGTATTTTTTCATTGGCTATTATTGTTATCGCCAGGTTCATCAACTTTTGGTTGTTTTGTGGGCACAAGTTGATAATGGCTTCCACTGATTTAATAAACGCCATTATATTATGCCCTTCGTCCAAACACCTCAGCTGTCTAAACTGCTGTAACAGCTCTTTTGTGTTTAGTAATGATTGTGTCTGCATCTCGTTCTCGAATTGAAGCCTCATTTGGTTAATTGCTTCCTCTTGTTGCCTAATGACATTTGCCATTTGTTCCATTTGTTGTTGTTGATTGCTTTATCCTTCCCTTTCGTCAAGGTTCCTGTTGGCGTCGAAGCGGCTCATGTTTTATTTTATCCGTGTATTGATTTCCACACAAAAAAAAATAAAATTTTTTTATATTTTTTCACAACTTTGAAACATTGCGTCTGCGTTTTTAATGTCACTTATTTTTACGTTTTATTTTAATTTAATTTGATTTTATTTAAATTTCGCTTTAACACTTTATTATTTTATTCACTTTCGCGATGGGTAAACTTTTATTGTGTTTCTAAAGAAACACAACTCCGTGACTGCGCCAATTATGAAAATAAGGTTGAATTAGAAGAACAGGCTTAAGCTGTAAACTCTTCCTTTATTGAAATGAATCTTAAGACTGATTTTACAATAATTTCGTTCTTAAAATGAAACCTACAATGTTGATCAAAGTAAGCAAATGTAAACAAAATCATATACATATATAATCTTTTAATACTTTTCCAATTACAAAATTCGGTGCATTGAGATTTATGTGGCTTCAGCAGTTTTTTAAGTCGACATACAAATAATTCAGTGCATTGACATTTATGTGGCTTAAGTACCTTTTTTAAATGGACGTACAAATATTCCTACGTAATTGGATATTACTTTTGACTTTTGTTTATGAAAGTAAAAGTAATAACGTTTCATGTAGTACTCATGAATTTGAGTTCGGTGACATGAAATTTGAGCCACAATGTTTAAATTTGTTTACATTGCAAGTATCGTTGTTTAATTTTTATGAAGTAACGACACTTGCATTTTCGTTATACATGTTTATGTGAGCGTCAATTTAAATCAAACCAAAAAATAACTAAATGTTTTACACAGTAATGTTGTTGGGTTGATTTAAATATTTTCTTATGATTTCGTCTACGTTGGAGTTTTCATTACATATTGTTGTTTGTGGAACTATATATGTAACTCGCGTGGGTCGTACAGATGAAAAGTGTTCTCATACATGCAGAGTTATGGGGCGTAGTTTGCGGTCGTATCGTAAAAAACGAAGAAGATACTGTGTTTGATGCAAAAGATAAAAAAGCATTAGCCTGCATTATGCTATGCATTAAGCCTTCACAGATAAATAATGTAAAAAATTGCCAAACGTCAGCTAGTGCGTGGGAAAGGTTAAAAGAAATACATATGAGTAAGGGACCTGCACGCCGCGTTACATTGTTAAGACAATTATTGCATATAAAATCGTCAGAATCTGATAATATATGTCTAAGCATTTAGAGAAATTTACATATCTGATTGAAAATTTGTGTGAAATTGGTTTTTCATTGCATGAAGAGTGTTTGTGTATACTGTTGCAGTCAAGCTTGACCGACGCCTTTGGTAATTTCGTGGTAACAATGGAATCGCGTGATTCTTTGCCGGCATTAAGTGCGTTAAAAATTAAATTGCTCGAAGAGAGTGAAAGGCGTAAGGAGCAAAGAAAACAACAAGAAAAAATATTCTCTTCGCGTAGCGAAAATAAACAGTATATAAACAAAAATGAAAAAACGTAAGTTGCTGGTAGTGTGGTCGCTGTGGACACATTTCAAAGAATTGCCAAACAAAAGTTAGCGAAAAAACGAGAGCGTCAAAGACAACGAAAATATGAATAACGACAAAGATTGAAAAAGGTGGTACTCAGTGTTTGCGTGTTCTAACGGTAGCTTTGCAAAAAACGTTTGGTGCTTGGACAGTGGTGCAACGGCACATTTGTGTTGTGATAAATGAAGTTTCATAAAATTCGAGCCGCATACTGAGAAAAAAGTGTTAGCTGGAAACAATTATATTGTAGCAAGTGGTCGCGGTACAATGCGGTTGAATTGGCGTGAAAGTACAGTTGATTTGGTAAACGTATTATATGTGCAGAGCCTTCAATGCAATTTCATATCTGTAGCAAAAATAATACAGAAGGGGTTCAGTGTTAAGTTTGAACATTAAAGTGTGAGCATTCAAAATCAAGACGGTGAAGTAATTTTAATGGCTAAAGAGCGGAAAAATTGTTTTTTTTAGAGACAAACGACAATAAGTGTTTTGGTGCACAGTCTGATCTGACTGATATAATGAAATGGCACAATAGGTTTGGGCATTTGAACTTTGGTAGTCTGAAGAAAATGATTAATAAAAAAAACTGGTGCATGGTTTAGAAACATCAAAAGTTTACAGTTGACTATTTGGATTGGAAGGTTTGTCATTTCGTCGATATCACTTTTCATTGGACACAGAGGAGACTTTTTAGAGCCACAAAAAATTCTTATATTACCTTAGCCTGAAAGTATACCAAAAATTTTGTTCAACAATTATTCCTAAAGCAACGGATTTATAGGGTTGCCAAATATTGTTTAATTTATATTTATATCTTTAATTGTTTATATGAATGTAATTGTAAGCAAATTTTAAAACCAATTATGCCAATTATCAAGACACCACCTCCAGAAGGGGGTAAATTAAGTGAAACTGCCAAAAAAGGTGTCACAATAGAAGAACTAACAAAAAATATAGAGGAAATGGAAGAAATGTGTAAAAAACTTTCAATCGAAGTAAACACTTTAAAAGCCGAAAATATAAAGCTTAAGTCCACTGATGTGAAGAAAGTCCAGAATTTGGAAAATAAAGTCGAATTCTCAACGGGTGAGGAAGAACTAGCTAGAGAAACGGAATGGATTCTATAAAAAAGACCAGCTAAAAAACGAAAAGCGGAGTATTCTCCTGATCTTCAGGAAAAAGTAAATAACGCCATATCAAAACCGCTGACCCCAAAAAATAGTACGCGGCCTCCACCAATTATGGTGTCTGGAGATGCCAATGGCAATAATTATCAGCAACTATATGCTATTGCTAAATCAGAAGCAAAAAAAAATTTTACTATTAAACTTTTGTATAATGGAATATATAAAGTAAATACTTTCTCCGTAGAGGACTATAGATGCATATCGAAAGCACTTTCGTGTAGAAAAATATCTTGGTATAGCTTTGAGGTTAAGCAAGCGCGGCCAATTAGAGTCATTGTAAAAAACTTTTATGTTCCAATCGATTATTGATGACTTAAAAGAGCAAGGATTAAATGCACTGAGTGCTGTCAATCGTCTTCAATGGAAAACTAAAACTCCCCTCGATATATTTTTGGTAACACTCGATTCCATGGAGAACATAAAAAAGATTTACGAAACTAAAACTATATTAAATTCAATTGTTTCTATTTAGCCGGTAAAATTGCCGAAGATGATACCACAATGCAAACATTGCCAGTCATTTGGCCACACACAAAACTATTGTGGCAAACAACCAAGATGCGTTAAGTGCGCCGGTAAGCATAAAACCCCTGAGTGTTCGAAACCAGAAAACCAGCAGCCTAAATGCTGTAACTGTGGGGAAGCATATCCAGCCAACTATCGAGGGTGTCTTGTTGCCAAAGAATTACAGAAAATACGAGCTAACACAATTGGCCACAAAAAAGATGATGGTCTAGCCCAAAAATCGAAGGTCCTGTAGACTTTAGAACAAAAAACAATGAACATCAACAACAAGAAGATCCAAAAAATACAGCTGAAACACCAAAAAAATTTACTTTCGCTCATGTTCTCTCATGGAGGATGGAGTCATGTGTAGAAGTTCACGCAAGTGAGGAAAGTTCTCTCATCGCCATTCACTTGGGAGTGGGCAGAAACGATTCTTTTACATATGACTCAAGCAGCTCACGACTTCCGGTCTTTGACCCAGTATCCACTGGGTAGCCTTAGAACATCCGTTTGAAGGCGAGCTAAAGTGAGATGGCGAAACACCCCTGCATAGGGTTGTGTGCTGGGTTTGGGAACCGCCACGTAAAAAAACACCCCCAGTGAATAGTTATAATAAGCCTCGGATGAGAGACCCCCCTTTTGATGACGACCATGGCAAACGAATTAAGGACTATGACTTGAGGGCATGCACCTGGAATGTCCGGTCTCTTAATTGGGAAGGTGCCGCTGCCCAGCTGGTAGATGTCCTCGTAAAGATAAAGGCTGACATCACCACCGTCCAAGAAATTCGATGGACGGGACAAGGACAGAGACGAGTAGGTCCTTGTGACATTTACTACAGTGGCCATATAAAGGAACGCAAGTTTGGTGTTTGATTTGTGGTGGGAGAGAGACTCCGTCGCCGAGTACTATCATTCACTCTGGAGAATGAACGTCTAGCCACAATTCGCATCAAAGCGAGGTTCTTGAACATATCGCTGATTTGCGCCCACGCCCTGTCGGAAGAGAAGGACGATGTGACCAAAGATGCCTTTTATGAGTGCTTGGAGCGCACTTATGAGAGATGCCCCCGCCACGATGTCAAAATCGTGCTTGGCGATTTTAACGCCAGGGTGGGCAAGGAAGGTATCTTTGGCACTACGGTCGGTAAATTCAGCCTCCACGAGGAAACATCCCCAAATGGGTTGAGGCTGATCGACTTCCCCGGGGCCCGAAATATGGTTATCTGTAGTACTAGATTCCAGCATAAGAAGATACATCAAGCTACCTGGCTATCTCCACCACCAACCAGATCGATCATGTTGTGATAGACGGAAGACACGTCTCCAGTGTTTTAGATGTGCGTGCGCTCCGAGGTCCTAACATCGACTCGGACCACTATATTGTTGCAGCCAAAATTCGCACCCGCCTCTGTGCAGCAAAAAACGCACGCCAACAAACACAAGGATGGTTCGACGTCGAGAAGCTGCAATCACAACAGACAGCCGAACGTTTTTCTACCCGGCTTGCACTCGTGCTCTCTGTGAGCACTCGTCAACAACTCGGTAAAAGGGAACTGTGGGACGGCATTTCAAACTCCTTACGTACAGCTGTAACCGAAACCATTGGTTTTCGGAAAGTGCAAAAGAAGAGCTGGTACGTCGAGGAGTGCCGTGTCGCAGCGGGGAGAAAACAGGCTGCCTACCTCGCAACGTTACGATCGACCACAACACGTGCGGGATGGGATAGATACCGAGAGTTGAAGAGGGAAGCGAGACGCATTTGTAGACAGAAAACGAAAGAGGCCGAAATGCGTGAGTACGAAGAGCTTGATAAGCTGGCCGACAGGGGTAATGCTCGAAAATTCTACGAAAAGATGCGGCGGCTTACAGAAGGTTTCAAGACCGGAGCATACTCTTGTAGAACCCCAAAGGTGATCTAGTAACCGATGGCCATAACATACTTAAATTATGGAGGGAACACTTTTCCAGCCTACTGAATGGCAGTGAACTCACAACACCAGGAGAAAACGAACCCGATACCCCAAGCGATGACGATGGAGCAGACATTCCATTGCCCGACTATGAAGAAGTTCGAATAGCAATTGCCCGCCTGAAAAACCACAAAGCGGCAGGGGCCGATGGATTGCCGGCCGAGCTATTCAAACACGGCATCAGCTTCTTTGCAAAATATGGTCGGACGAAAGTATGCCCAACGATTGGAATTTAAGTGTGCTATGCCTAATCCATAGAAAAGGAGACCCCACAATCAGCGCCAACTACCGTGGGATTAGCCTCCTCAACATCGCGTACAAGGTTCTATCGAGCGTATTGTGTGAAAGATTAAAGCCCACCGTCAACAAACTGATTGGACCTTATCAGTGTGGCTTTAGACCTGGCAAATCAACAACCGACCAGATATTCACGATGCGCCAAATCTTGGAAAAGACCCTTGAAAGGAGAATCGACACACACCACCTCTTCGTCGATTTCAAAGCTGCTTTCGACAGCACGAAAAGGAGCTGCCTTTATGCCGCGATGTCTGAATTTGGTATCCCCGCAAAACTAATTCGGCTGTGTAAGCTGACGTTGAGCAACACGAAAAGCTCCGTCAGAATCGGGAAGAATGTCTCCGAGCCGTTCGATACCAAACGAGGTTTCAAACAACGCGATTCCCTATCGTGCGACTTTTTCAACCTGCTCCTGGAGAAAATAGTTCGAGCTGCAGAACTCAACAGAGAAGGTACCATCTTCTATAAGAGTGTACAACTGCTGGCGTATGCCGATGATATTGATATCATCGGCCTCAACACCCGCGCCGTTAGTTCTGTTTTCTCCAGACTAGACAAAGAAGCAAAAGAAATGGATCTGGCAGTGAACGAGGGCAAGACGAAATATCTCCTGTCATCAAACAAACAGTCGTCGCACTCGCGACTTGGCACTCATGTCACTGTTGACAGTCATAACTTTGAGGTTGTAGATAATTTCGTCTATCTTGGAACCAGCGTAAACACCACCAACAATGTCAGTCTAGAAATCCAACGCAGGATAACTCTTGCCAACAGGTGCTACTTCGGACTAAGTAGGCAATTGAGAAGCAAAGTCCTCTCTCGACGAAGAAAAACCAAACTCTATAAGTCACTCATAATTCCCTTCTTGCTATATGGTGCAGAGGCTTGGACGATGTCAACAACGGATGAGTCGACGTTGCGAGTTTTCGAGAGAAAGGTTCTGCGAAAGATTTGTGGTCCATTGCGCGTTGGCCACGGCGAATATCGCACTCGATGGAACGATGAGCTGTACGAGATATTCGACGACATTGACATAGTTCAGCGCATTAAAAGACAGCGGCTACGCTGGCTAGGTCATGTCGTCCGGATGGATGAAAACACTCCAGCTCTGAAAGTATTCGACGCAGTACCCGCCGCGGGAAGCAGAGGAAGAGGAAGACCTCCACTTCGTTGGAAGGACCAAGTGGAGAAGGACCTGGCCTCGCTTGGAATATCCAATTGGCGCCACGTAGCGAAGAGAAGAAACGACTGGCGCGCTGTTGTTGACTCGGCTATAATCGCGTAAGCGGTGTCCACGCCAGTAAAGAAGAAAAAGATTCTCACCATATGAAACACACGTTGATTATCCTGCTGCTTCCAGTCAAGAAAACGAAAAAATCCCATGTTGCACAAGTAGTGAGCTAAGTGAAGAAATCAAAAACCTTAAAAACATAAAATTCCCAGGTTACGACCTGATTACTGCCGATGTCCTAAAACAGCTTCCTCAAATAAGTATAGTAAAAATTACCAACATTATTAACGCAGCTTTTCATCTTAAATACGTGTCATCTTATTGGAAAATTGTTGAAATTATCATGATTCCAAAGCCAGGAAAACCAGGATATGATGTATCTTCTTACAGGCCCATATCACTGCTACCGATAATATCGAAGCTATTTGAGAAAATTTTCATAAAACGTTTTAATAAAATCATTGAACGAAAAACTATAATTCCAGCGCATCAATTTGGGTTTTGAGCCAACCATTCTACGATTGATCAAATCCACAGGATAACACAAAAAATTCTGTTCTGCCGTGTTTTTGGATGTTGCAAAAGCGTTCGATAAAGTTTGTCACAAAGGACTGCTTTCAAAACTGAAACTAATTTTACCGAAACAGTATTATGACATCATAAAATCGTATTTATCTGATCGCTACTTTCGCGTTAAAAAAGGAAACAAATATTCTGATCTTAGGGAAATAAAAGCAGGAGTTCCACAAGGTAGTGTGTTGGGTCCTCTTCTTTATATTCTATTCACGCACGACCTGCCAATAGACTGCAATTATACAACAGCCACATTTGCAGATGATACCGCGTTGCTTGCTGTTGGTAGTAATGAACACGAGTCCACTAATAATCTCCAAAAAGCTGTAAATAAAGTCGTACAATGGGCAAAGAAATGGCAGATAAAGCTGAATGAAGCTAAGTCTGCACACATTGTTTTCACATACAACAAGATACAGTACTTACCAATTTTCATAGACGGTGCTCGAATACCGTACTTTAATTCCACTAAATACTTAGGAATGACGCTTGACACTAAGTTACGGTGGAAAGTTCACGTAAAAAACAAACGTAAGGAGCTCGACATGCGACTCAAAAATTACAATTGGTTAATCGGTAACAAATCAGTGTCATCCATCGAAAATAAGTTACTTATCTATAAACAAATAGCCCGACTGATATGGAGCTATGGTGCACAACTCTGGGGATGTACTAACGCAAACAATAAGAAAGTTATCCAACAATTCCAAAACAAAATACTAATACTAATTGACAAAGCGCCTTGGTATTGTAGATGTGCTGATATAGAGCGTGATCTAGGCGTAAACTCGGTTAACGCCGAAATATTAAAAATTGCAACAGCACATAGTGCAAGATTGGAGATTCTGGAGATGGTCCACCAAGACGACTCAAACGCCTCAAACCCAGCGATCTTTTAAATTAGCCAATACTCTCATAATAGCTTTGTGATTTTGTAATTAAATGTTTAAGTCATATTCAAGTTGCTTGTTAGTCCTTTCTTTTATTTGAACTAGTTGCAATGTATGAACAAAATAAAAAACAAAAAAATGTTTACAGTGATTTAAATAATCATAAATGTGAAACCTGTGCAATGTGTAAAATATGCGTAAAACCATTTCCAAAGAAAACTGAAAATCGCTCGAAAGACGTATTGGATCTGGTGCATACAGACATTTGTGGACCAATGAATAAATCCTCACAAAGAGGTGCGCGATATTTTGTAACATTCATTGATGATAAATCGCGATACACGTATGTAAGTTTCTTGAAATCTCGCGACGAAGTATTGGAAAAATTTAAAGTGTTCAAGGCGTTCGTTGAGAACAGACAGGAAAAAAATAAAGTGCCTGAGAAGCGACAACGGTCGAGAGTATTTGAGTGGCGTGTTTGGCCAACTCCTAGAAAGCAATGGTATTAAAAGACAGCATATTGTACCGCACACACCTCAACAAAATGGTGTAGCTGAGCCCGCGAACAGAACATTGGTGGAGATGGCGCGCAGTATGATTTTACATGCTGGTCTGGATGAGGGCTTCTGAGCAGAAGCTATTAACACGGCTGCATGCCTAAGAAACCGTTCGGAAACATCTGCTTTAAAGGATATGACACTATTCGAGTCGCGGTCTGGCAAAAAGCCAACAGTGAACTATCTGAGAGAATTCGGGATCAAGTCTATAGTTTTGAACAAGAAGTAGAGCAGGAAGTTTCTCCCGAAAGGTGAAGGAGTGTGATGGTTGGCTGCTTAGAGCCAGCAAAGGCATACCGTTTATACGATCCGAGTACAGGAAAGGTAACAGTAGTACGTGACGTAATTTTTCTTGAAAGATTCTTTGCAGATGACAGTGTAAACCGTAATGAATCGGTGACTATGTGTGAGATGCCGCTGGTCAACCTGGAGTCAGAATCGGCATGTGTTACAGAAGACGAAAATGTGGAAAACGCTGATGCCGACTGCAATGCGTCTGATGGAGTTTTGTCTGAAAAATACAATGAAGATGAGTCAAACATCAAGAGGGGTCCTGGGGGACCAAAGCTGATCCGTACAGAAAATCCAGGGCGTCCAAGCAAGCAGTATAACATTTTGAATGTTATGACAACAGATGATGTGGCAGTACCAGAAACAGTAACCTCGGCCTTAAGTTCTGATCATGTCAGTCAGTGGAAAGCATCGATGCAGAAGCAGATGGACAGTCTAAAGGCCAATAAAACGAGGTCATTGGTGGATCTTCCTGAGGGCGAAAAGGCAATCGGTTGTAAATGGTTGTTTGCAGTAAAGCGTGACAAGCATGGCAACATCGCTCGTTTAAAGTCTCGTTTAGTGGCCAAAGGCTGTGGCCAGAGATTCGGTGTCAACTACACTGAAACGTTCTCTCCTGTGGCACGGTATTCAACAATACGTCTAGCAATTATTGAGAAAGGTATATATGTGCACCGAATAGATGTGTCATCTGCTTATCTCAACACTGAACTGTGAGATATGGTGTATATGAGACAACCCGAAGGATTTGAAGACCAAGAAAATTCGCGGAGTGTGTTCAAGCTTCAAAAATTTTTATACGGCCTAAAGCAAAGTGGTCGTGAACGGAACACAAAACTGAATGAAGTGCTCCTGAACATTGGACTCGTTTCATGTGCTAGTGAACCGTGTCTCTACACACTCCGTAGTAGCACGGATTTCAGCATGGTCATTGTCTATGTTGACGAATTGATTGTTGCCAGCACATCTATGAAAGTACTCAACAAAGTGAAGGCGTCAATAGCAAACGAATTCGATGTAGTCGATGGCGGTCAGCTGAAGCATTTCCTTGGTAAGGAAATAGAAAGAGAGGGAGTAACTGGCAACGTTTTTGTTGGTCACAAACAATATATTGGGAATCTACTACACGAGTATGGTCTGAGTGACTGCAAGCTGAATGTCATTCCGTTGAGTGCAGGATTCCAGGTTAAGTGTGACAATGATGAGTGCCTGCGAGCGAACCAGTTAAGCTATCAATCCCTGATAGGTTCGCTGATATATCAAACCATAACAACCCGGCCAGATATTTTACACTCTGTTACGAAGCTTTCACAACGTAATGCAAATCCTCATAAGGAACATGAAGTGGGTGCCAAGCAAGTTTTACTATACCTTAAGGGCACTGCTAAGCTGAGTCTGCACTAGCAACGAACTGGAAAACCCATCGAATGTTATGTTGATGCTGATTGGGCTAGAGATTGCATAGATCGAAAATCGTATAGCGGCTGGTCGTTTCTTGCAGCAAGAGCAGTGATCTCATGGGAATCGAAGAAACAGGGCGTCGTGGCCTTAAGCAGCACTGAAGCGGAGTACATAGCTTTGTCAACGGCTGCTAAAGAAGCAGCGTATAAGTTAACACACCATAGTAGCCAACAACAAAGGAACAAGAGTAACAACACGCTTCCGGACAACATTTCAATTCCACCGAAATCGCTGACGATGCGTCTGGGGCTGAGCGTGCGAAAATTATTTTTCCAACGATATTGCTGACGAAGCGCTCAACGAGTTGCGCGTGACAACAACAAACACCTATCGCTGCTACTGCGCTGGCAAGTCACGTGGCAGAGCGTGTGTTATTCAGACAGGTATTTAGGCGTAGTCGCCGCTACAATAACTTTAAGACGGTTCAGTTGTATTTACTCGTTCAACCTTTACGGCTGCCCTTGCTCCAAGCAAGGGAAATAAAGAAAATCATAAATTAAACAACCGGTCTTGTAATTTATATCCGCAAACTCATGAATGAGTGATGGTCATGCAACAAAAATATTTAGCGACAACCAAAGTGCGCAATATTTAGTAAAAGATTCGAAGTACAATGCGCGCAGTAAGCATATAGATATTAAGTATCATGTCAGGCAAATGGTCAAAGATAATGTAATTGAAATAAAGTATGTATCAAGTGTAAATATGATATCTAACCTTTGTAAAATTAAGCATAAGAAATGTTTTAACATGATGGGTATATATTAAAATGAAAATGTTAACTTTTAATTGTCTAATGACATATTGCGTTGAGAAGGAGTGTTAGAAATACTCGAGACATTTACATATGTATATACAACGCAATATTCGAAACTGTAAAATCCCGTTGCCTGCGAGCAACAAGTTTCTCTTATATTAGGTTGTCAAAAAAGTCTTGCGGTATTTTTGCTAGTTGGCGCTGAAAGCGTGTAGTTCTAGTTTTATTCATCGCATCGGGTCATGCTATACCTTTTTGCAAAGCTCATTTCACGAGCTAGCACGAGATTGATTGATTGTCGTTTCTTTTAAGTCGTTCGTGAATTATAGCGTCGCAAACATGGAGCAAAATAAAGAGAAAATACGGCAAATTTTACAGCACTACTGCAATAAAGGCAAAAATGCATCTCAAGCCGCCAATAAAATTTGTGCAGTTTATGGACCCGATACAGTTTCCATTTCCACCGCACAACGATGGTTTCAACGCTTTCGTTCTGGTGTAGAGGTAGTCGAAGATGCACCACGCTCCGGAAGGCCTGTCGTCGAAAATTGCGATTAAATCGCTGAATTGGTCGAAAGAGACCGGCATAGTAGTCATCAAACCGTTATAAATCATTTGAAGAAGCTTGGAGTCTCTAAGAAGCTCGATGTATGGGCGCCACACGAATTGGTTCAATAAAAATACCGCAAGACTTTTTTGACAATCTAATTTATTCGTGTACATTCGAATTCATCCGTCAGTCTGAAATAAACAGCAAAACTAATAGATATCAACTTTAATAATTTTTTTGTATAATAAAATCTCTGTCAAATAAGAGTTTATTTATTTATATGTTTTGTTTTTAACCGCAATATTAATTTTAGGTATTTTCTATGTTCCTATGTAGGTATATAGGCGCACCCTAATATGTAGCTTGTATGTACTTTTTTTGTGCAATTGAGAGTTCGTCGAAGAGATCAATATGCTTTGTAGATAAGTATGCACGAATTGTTTGTGCTTATGTATGCTAGCAAAGAATAAGATGTAATGGTCTTTTTTTTTGTTTTTTTTTTTTTTGAGATTTTGTGTTCTGTGTCACGGGCAGATTTATCCGTATGTTTGTATATAGTAAATGATACTACATATATTATTTTGAAAAGGAGAGTGAGATTGAACCCGAAATTGAAAAAAGTGATTTTTTTTGGTTTTGATAATTTGGTGTTTTTTGAGAACACAAAGATCGTATTTTTCTTTTTGGTAAATTTTTAATAGCCGTTTAATCCGATTTTAATTACAGGTATAATAATAACTATGACTGTAATTTTAGCAATACCTCCTCCGCTTTCAGTTTAGGGATGGAAAGAGCGCGAGCGGAATCGATTTTTGACTTTGGAATCTACTTCTAGTTTTTCGATTCTGGAAGTCGATTAATCAATCGCGATAGTCGACTTTTGTGACTTAAGTCAACTTTTTATAAATTAAGCAACTCGTACACGAAATTCGTTAGATATATCAATATTTTATTAAATTATGAACGTACAATCATATTTTTTAAGTTTTTAACATACTATAAAAAGTATTTTATGATTTTATTTTATACAATTTGGTAATGGATACTAAAATTGCTTTTTTTAATTAAAAAAAAAAAATTAAAAATAAATAACTACGAAAACCACATTTCTTCGCCGATTGATCTTAAAAATATTAGCTCTTTAAGATGCTGAGGTGATAAGCGACTCCTCAACTGATTTGCGATAAGTCCTGCATGTGAAAATAATCGCTCACAGGGTACTGACGTTGCAAATATTGGCAAGTGCTTTTTAGCTACATTCCATAGATACGGATATTCAAATTTCATACTTTCCCACAACGGATTAGGATTTTGTTTCCGATTGACAGCCGGGCGTGTCAAATATTGTCGTAATTGTATTGGTTATCCTCCAGCCTCATCAGAATCTGCAAGATTGGAACTACAACTCACAGTGTTATCAAAATAAGACCATATATCATCATTGTCATCGTTCGTTTTCTGAGATTCCGGACCTTGAATAGCTAATATCTTATCTTGAGGGTCAATATTTGCCACCGTTGCTGTTGCTGCCAATGCAAATTTTCGTTCTGTCTTGACAAGATCAGGTACACAAAAAATTATATTAAGATTAAACTAAACCATAGAAATAATCAAATAATGTTTGCATAATCAACCTACCGACATTAGTTACCGCTCGTGCAGAATCCCGAATACTTTGAAAACCAAACTTTTTATAACGAGGATCAACCAATGTTGCACAAGCGTACAGTTTTACAGATTCAATATTGCCGTATTTTGTTTCGATGTCTTGAACCATTCTATTTTACAAATGTCGCCCAATTAAAGTTTCTGGCGTTAACTATTCATTCTTCTGTAAAATATAAAATCAATTCATTCAATGAAAATTCAAAACAAGATAATATTGCAATAGCTTTGCTAGTTTAACAATGGGAACTTACTTTTCTAAGATTTGAAATCAAAGGAATGCACTTGCTCAATGTTACACATTTCTCAAAACAAACTTCTTGAGTTACTCGCAAGAGAGGTTTTAAGATGTCACGAACTTCTATTCACGCATCGATTTCCTCTCCCGTGATCATGTTAGGTGGCTTCGCTTTCGAAGATTTGTCTGTCTTCACTTGTAAAAGCACTTTACTGACATGATCAGCAAGCACAATGAAACGGTCAACCATTTCAAAACAGGAGTCCCATCTCGAATTTTCAGGCTTGTCCTTCTGTAATTTCAGCAGCTCTGTAGTCGCTCTTTCACTTTGTCGAAAGAATGTGACAATTTTTTAACTTTTGACAATAGCTCACGCAATGACGATTGCTTAGTATGATCTGTAATTAAGTCTTCAAGATTGTCAATAGCATCATTTTCATCAACGGGTAGGTCGGAAACTTGATTTTGAGATTCAGATGCAGGTGGAGTAATATTGAATTCGATAAGGCGCTGACCAATATTATTTATTACATGTCCAAAACATGAAATGTGTTTCCCATCACCGAACTCACTTTTAATAGCTCCTTTGATGTTTGCGCCCCCGTCAGAAACGAATGCTGCTATTTTAATCAAGACTCCAGTCATTGCATATATTTCTTAATTGCAAGCTCAAATTTTCTATTGTTTTCCTCTCTTCCATGAGATAAGCGCCCAGCTCAACAGTCTTCATCTCAGTTTCTGTGAAGAAAAGTTAATATGTCAATAAAGTTAGATATTTGAAGTTAAAACTGAATGTAATGATTTTTGAAAATAGAATATGACTGTTCAGACAGTGAACTGTTAAGCCAATATAGCTTTTCATTGTGTGTTGGTGAGTCCAGATATCAGTAGTAAGACACACAGATTCAGTCTGTCGCAGTTCAAGTTTTATTTTATTCAACAAATCTTGATATTTACGACTCATAACATTAGTTATAGTTGGCTCACAGGGTATGTGATACAACGGTTGTAGTGATTTAATAAATTTTCTGAATCCTGGTCTTTCTGTGGTACACAGAGGCATATTATCAACTGCGATCATTCGTAAAAGAGCTGTGGTAGCTTGATCATGTATGTATCCACCACCTAGGAAACAATGAAAATGCATGATAGAAGAAATTAATAAGATTAACTTTGTTTCCTAATTTAAGTCACTACTACCTGAAAAAGAATTAGCATTGTTCATACAACGATCCATAGGGCCTTGGACATGAGATTGTACTGTAGTTTTTTTGAACAGATGATTTACTTTGAGGTACCAAAGCAACCGATGGAACAGATGATTTGACAGCGACTAAAGCCTAAGAACAAACATGATTAAGTTAGTATCGATATAAAAAATTAAATTGTCTGTGGAGAGGAATAGTTTATGCACAAACTTTAGAAAGTTCTTCAAAAGCACTTACTTTTTTAGGCTGAACTTCGAAATCATTGTGACTGTCATTCAATCTTTTCCGAGTTTGTTTTTTATTACTTGACGGAGAAGCAATCTTGTGAGCACATTGTAAGTAATATATCAATTAAACAATGATTGTTATGATTAATTTTAAAGTCGGAATATTAATATGCATGAATTAGACTAGAGGCTATTTATAAATAAACGCTTCGATTGGTACTTAGAATAGGGCTTTTAAAAGTAAAACGAGAAGTAAAAATTTTACCAACTATATTACCATCAGATACTAAGTACAGTGGGAACATTAATGCCTACAGGATAGTGTATGTTTTCATGAATACAGTAGGAAGCTGTATAAAGTTACGTAGGTTCTTTTTCTTGCTCTTATAAGTATTTTGCGATAAAAAATTGAAACAACTATAGTTACTTAGTGCAGGTCTTATCTTAATTCCGTCAATTGTCGAAGTCATCGAGTAAAAGTCGATTTTAATCGATTCAAGACAGGCTTGAATCAATCCTAAAAAGTCGATTATTTCTATTAAAAGATCGATTTTTGACTAAAGTCAGAGTCGACTTTCCTATCCCTATTCCAGCTGCTTGCTCCTGGTTTCAGTATGTATGTTGTTGCTATTTTTTTTTGTTTTTGTTTAATTTAAATTCGTGCCCTTTTCTTTTTTTTATTTTTGTGTTGTTATAGCTTTTCGAGTCCGATTTTCTGTGTGTTGTTTTCTGTTTCTTTTTAATTTTCTTCGTGCTGTTTGGGCCACTGTATTTTTCGTTAATCTTAACCTTAGCACACGGCGCTCTTTTGGCTTGATTGCCTTTTTGTTTATTCTATTTTTTGCTTTTTACTTGCACGTACTTAGTTTGTATTTGTATGTATTTATCTTGTATTTCGGAAATTCACCGCACACTTTTTTTTACTTTTGCAAAACTCAAATAAAATGCGTTACTTTATTTGTCCCTAATTTATAGTTTTAATGTGGCAATCTAATTTTGTAAATAAATTAAGGAAACTATATTTAGCAAAGTCGTTTTTAATTATAAGACCACCACTGTATATACATATATTTCGGCAATTCACTGCACCTTTGTTGCCAGAATTTTGTTTCTTTTGTTTTATGTGTGCATTTATTGTGTTACTAAGCATTTGCTTTGTTTTGTTTACCGCACTTTTTTAAATTTTGTCACAATAATTTATGATACACATTTATATATGTTCTTTTCACAGCACTTTGTCACTTGTGTTTTTATTTATTTATTTTTTATTAAATATCCGAGGTGCCTTTCGGAAAGGCTCGAAGGACCATGTTTAAACCCTTCAATGTTAGGGTATTCAAAATTCACTCACATTCACGATTAATATTGTAAATGAAAATGTGCGGGTAATTCGGTGTGCAATTTCTTTATTGTTTTGTATATTTAAAATACAATCAAATTTTATATATCTACATAGTCCAGCACGGTAAGTATCAAAACTGAATGTCTTGTAGATGAAGTTGATGTGCGGATAGTGTCTGACGAATTGTATGTGTCGAACGAATTGTCAGCACGGATGCGTGTAACAATGTATAAAATACGTCAGTATAAATTTAAATTTCGCCAATATCCCGATTCCCCTCCAGCTGATCGAATATAATAAAACATGCATATGGGAATAAATGGATGTGCGAAGCGGTGTAATAACCGAATCAACTGTCCAAACGATGTTATTGCAAACGCGCGAGTTACGTCATCATATGACTCCACCACTCCCAAAATATTGCCTAATGTAAGAAGAAGTATATTTAAAAAAAAAGAATAATAATAATAATTGTAAATATGTGTATTTTGCAACTATAAATGCATATATGCAAAAGTTGCAAAATAGCATAACCAAATACGATACCATGATCGTGTATATACAAACACATATTTATATATACATATATAGAATATGAATAAATGTTCTTGGTATCGTATTACCTAAATATTAAATTGATTACTTAAGTTATGCCGGGTCGTTGACAGTAATAATGTAATAATGAAATGTCGAATCAGCACAACGGCCCTAAGTAAATTTCGCTAAGCATAATTTAAGAATGAAATAATAATTCAATAAAGAACCGGACGGCAAACCGCACAGTACGGTTAAGGTTTTTTATTCATTAAAAACATTTTCTGTTCTGTCTACAGAAAACGTAACTCGCGGGATGAGTCGCAAAATGAAATGTGATAAAATGAAATATTGAATGTTCCCCGTTTTCCATCCTTTTTGATGAGTTTCTTGGTGTATAGGCATGTTGAGTTGTGTTATGGTGCTCCCAGCTGTGGTGAACTAAGCTGCCTTATTAGGGTGCGCAAGTTTTTTTGGGGTAGTGTTGGTGGAAGCTTAGCTCATTTAAACATCCTGGGCCCCTAGGCGAATATTTTGCCTAGTATTGCGCATGAATATGCTATTGCATGTATTTCGGCGTACTGCTAGTAGAGTTGCCGAGGGCGCACAATACATGCTGTAAATCCTGAAAATGCCTTTGGTTTTAAACATAATATTCGTTATTTATTTACTTTTAGGTGCGTATGGCTAGGGCCTATATTTTGCGGGTTTATCCGACTTATTATTATAGTAAAAAAGTGTATGCGTTGTTTGCTTTTATTATTTATATTTGCGGTTATTTACAATTTCTTATATTATCGATTTAATATACGGGTAATGTATTATTTGCCTTTTCTGAAATGGTTTGTATTTTATTTATTCTTTGAAGGATAGTATCTCCACGCCTGGCTCAGATATGACCAGAATAGGTACTCTTTAACCCTGGAGTTAGGACTGTGACAATAGAGGAATCTTGCAAGGGAGTGGCCGTGAGAACGGCTTCGATTCGTGGAGTAGATAATTCTTTATACTTATGCTTTGTATAGCTGATTCCCATAACCCACCCATATGAGAAGCGCTTTACCTTTTTTTTTTTTTGTTTTTTTTTGTTTGTTTTCGACAAATTAAATTGGATACTTGACAAATTTCAAACGGATTCCTGCCGTAGCGAGATCACATCCAGCAATACAGGTAGGCTTTCAAAATTAAAAGTTAAAAGTTTATTTGATTTTCATATTCTTAAATAAAAATACCTTTGTTTCTAACAATAAACACAAGTTTCATTAAATTATTTGCATTAACAAGCGAAATATTGGCATTTATATAAAAAATATGTCTTAAAAGCCTAAATTTCCTTACAAAATACATTACTGGGTACTGAGTGCCCAAATCACGAAATTAAGTTATATAGCTATGTGACGGTTCTAAGGTTAAGCAGTTCACCAAAAATATGCGCTTAAAAGTATGCAACATCTACAGTATGTAACACAATTGAGCAAATAAAATCACGAATATGGATTCTTACAAAAAATTAGTATTTAATTTGGGCGAATTGAATTACAGTTTTTTCAAATACATTCTTCAGTCCGTCTATAATATAAAACAACAAAAGAGTAACAAATTTATTCAGGTTTTATAAGAAGAAAATATAAATTCTCTTGTATGGCCTTGCTCAATTTTGATACAATGTAATTTTTACCGCTTTAATATTTAGTATAGCCTCCTTTGGCCGCAATCACCGCTTCAATCCGCTTGGGAACGCTATTGACGAAATCTTCACATTCTTTCTTAGTTGTGGAGTTCCATACTTCTACACATCTAGTAAATAATTCCGCCTTTGTTTTCGGTGGACTGGCATAATTGTATACCCTTTTTTTTTAAAACAAACCACAGGTTCTCGATAGGATTAATATCGGGACTTTGAGGGGGCCATTCCAAAGTTTCAATTTGTTGACTTCTAAGATACTCCATAGTCTTCTTAGCTTTGTGCTTGGAGTCGTTGTCTTGCATCAGAACGATTTTGCTACTGTCCAGACCCAATTTCTCCAACGAAGAAAAATACCCTTGCCTTAATATATCTATATACATATTCGCGTCCATATTTCCGTCGATTTAAATTAGGTCCCCAACACCACTTTTACAAAAGCCACCCCAAAAAAGGACTTTTCGCCCCCGAATTTTAGTGTTGGGATGACATCGCGGCTGGTAATAGTCTTTGAAGGTTTCTTCCAAACGTAATGTATTCCGTCTGACCTGTGAAGATTAATCTTGCTTTCGTCTGTCGCCCACTGTTCTGGAGTTCAGTATCGGTGCGCTTTAGCAAATTTTAGACGTAGTTCTTGATGACGTTTAGTAAGCAAAGGTTTTTTAATTTTGCGCCTGGCTTTAAAACCTAGTTTTTTCAACTCGCGGTGTACAGTCATGCGAGAAACTTGTTTTCCGTAAGTCCTCTCCAGTTCTTTTTGAATCTCAGTACCTGATTTTACTGCTCCCGAGGCCACCAGACGGTTGATAGTTCGTCTATCATGGTTATTTAAAACGGATCGCCGACCAGATCGATGTTTTGGTACTGATATTTCATGACAATTAGCAATATTTTTCACTGACCCAAATGAAATTTTAGCTAAATTTGCAACTTGCCTATATGAGAGCCCTTCATTCAACCATTGAAGCACAGATTTTTTAATAGAGTCAGCAATTTTCTTCATTTTTCTAAAAAAAAAAAACACATGAAGTTAATCAGCTTCACAAAAAACAACCTTTCTAATTCTACTTACCGTCTATAAAATGAAAAATACTTCTGAAAACGTTATTTAATTGATAAATAGAGCTAGTGGTATTTAAAATACTCGAAAGTTGTTTATTTGGTCTTAGTTATGCTCACACGCCTGATCGCAACCGATGTTGTAACACAATTGAGCAAATGTGCACGTGGCGCAAACCAGACGCAGCCAGAAAATTATTGAGAAATTGTACCGTTATATTTCGGAGAAAAAAACTCAACTAGTGTACCTATTCGAATACATATATATTCTTTTCGTAATAAGTTTCGTAGTACATAAAAGTTTTGAAATCAGGAATATTTGATTTTATTTGCTCAATTGTGTTACATACTGTATATAAAACTAGTTTTGGTGATATTTGAATAGCATATGTATATACTGAAAAATGTAGGTATGTATATATATGTATATCCCTAAAGAAAGTATACTTTACATAGATATATGTATATATAACCGCGCACCAGAAGACATAATATCAAATAATGCAAAACATCTGACTTTTAGGTAATAAATGAATTAATACTTAAATAGAATTTTTGTAGTAAAAACAAAATCAGATACTAGTTTTCAAAACGCCTCCGAAAAGCAACTGCAATAGAAAACTCCTTTTTTTTTTAAACTTTGGCTGTCATGTCAATGTGAGCTTTTCAAAAATTGTTACCGAATCTGATGGCGGAGAATATTATTTGAGCTATACTCGTTTATATCTTACAATATTGGTAAATCTCATAAAAGAAAAAATAGATTCATTCAATATAAAATAAGAATTCGAAAAAATTTAAAATACGCAAAGAAATATTCTACCTATTTAATTAATTTTGCTAACAGAAGAGCACCATTCAGTTCAAGCCGTGGCAGACTGAGTGTCTTCAAAGGTGCAACTTTGGCTTTGGCTACCAAGAGGTGTGCAGATATTTTGTTATCGTACTGTGTGCGTACGTAAACTGTTGCGCAATAAGCCTTTTCAGAGGCATCACAGAAACCGTGTAATTATGTATTAATGTTAGGGGTGAAAATTACCCATCGAGGGATTCGAATTTCAGCTATTGTATGTAAGTTCTTAGCAAATTGAACCCATTTCGCTAAACGTAAAGGTTTTACCTGTTCTTTCCATCAGTGCCATCTTGCCACAATTCTTGAATGAGGATTTTTGCTTCAATCATTATTGGCGAAAGCCATCCTGCGGGGTCGAAAAGTTTTGCCACCGAAAAAAGTATTTGACGTTTTGTAATGGCGGACATTGCAGATATTGACTCAATTGTATATGAGAATTGATCTGTTATCGCATTCCATTGAATCCTTAGGGTTTTTGTTGTACTGGCCGTTTCAAATTTAAGGTAATCTGTATCTAATAAGTCTTCCTTTCTTACGTTTTTTTGTTATTTCGGGATAATTTGATGTAACTTTCTTTAAGGGGAATCCCGCTCAATTTAGTGCTTGGATCACTTGAGATAGTGAATCGCACGCTAAGGGCAGACTGTAACTACCTGATAGAATATCATCCACGTATGTTTGTGTTTGTAACACAGAAGATGTTAAGGGCGAATTTGTTTCACACGGTTTTGCCACATCATGCAGTGTCCTAATTGCCAAATGGGGTGCGCAATTGATGCCAAAGGTAACGCTTTTGAGTTTGCAGTCGCTGATTGGACTATTACTTGATTTGCAGAAGACTTCTTCTCCTTCTTAATTGGCGTTGGCACCGCTTACGTGATTATAACCGAGTCAACAACAGCGCGCCAGTCGTTTCGTTTCAAAAAATATGAAATATTCTCCTCACTTTGAAGGAACTTCAATTCAAATCTCCTATTCTTCACTCATTAAAAAAATATATGTTTGTCATAACTATAAATTAAGCATTCTTCTTCTTCTTTACTGGCGTAGACACCGCTTACGCGATTATAGCCGTGAGAACAACAGCGCGCCAGTCGTTTTTTCTTTTCGCTACGTGGCGCCAATTGGATATTCCAAGCGAAGTTAGGTCCGTCTCCACTTGGTCCTTCCAACGGAGTGGAGGTCTTCCTCTTCCTCTGCTTCCCCCGGCGGGTACAGCGTCGAATACTTCCAGAGCTGGAGTGTTTTCATCCATCCGGGCAACATGACCTAGCCAGCGTAGCCGCTGTCTTTTAATTCGCTGAACTATGTCAATATCGTCGTACATCTCGTACAGCTCATCGTTCCATCGAATGCGATATTCGCCGTGGCCAATGCGCAAAGGACCGTAAATCTTTCGCAGAACCTTTATCTCAAAAACTCGCAACGTCGACTCATTCGTTGTTGACATCGTCCAAGCCTCTGCACCGTATAGCAGCATGGGAATTATGTGCGACTTATAGAGTTTGGCTTTTGTTCGTCGAGAGAGGACTTTACTTATTAATTGCCTACTTAGTCCGAAGTAGCACCTGTTGGCAAGAGTAATCCTGCGTTGGATTTCCAGGCTGGCGTTGTTGGTGGTGTTTACGCTTGTTCCAAGATAGACGAAATTATCTACAACTTCAAAGTGACGTGGGAGCCAAGTCACGAGTGCGACGACTGTTTGTTTGATGACAGGAGATATTTCGCCTTGCTCTCGTTCACTGCCAGACCCATTTGTTTTGCTTCCTTGTCTAGTCCGGGGAAAGCAGAACCAACGGCGCGGGTGTTGAGGCCGATGATATCAATGTCATCGGCATACACCATCAATTGTACATTCTTATAGAAGATGGTACCTTCTCTATTTAGTTCTGCAGCTCGAACTATTTTCTCCAGAAGCAGGTTGAAAAAGTCGCACGATAGGAAAGCGCCTTGTCTGAAACCTCGTTTGGTATCGAAAGGCTCGGAGACATTCTTCCCGATTCTGACGGAGCTTTTTGTGTTGCTCAACGTCAGCTTACACAGCCGTATTAGTTTTGCGGGGATACCAAATTCAGACATCGCGGCATAAAGGCAGCTGCTTTTCGTGCTGTCGAAAGCAGCTTTGAAATCGACGAAGAGGTGGTGTGTGTCGATTCTCCTTTCAAGGGTCTTTTCCAAGATTTGGCGCATCGTGAATATCTGGTCGGTTGTTGATTTGCCAGGTCTAAAGGTCCAATCAGTTTGTTGACGGTGGGCTTTAATCTTTCACACAATACGCTCGATAGAACCTTATATGCGATGTTGAGGAGGCTACTTCCACGGCAGTTGGCGCAGATTGTGGGGTCTCCTTTTTTATGGATTGGGCAAAGCACGCTTAAATTCCTATCATTGGGCATGCTCTCGTCCAACCATATTTTACAAAGAAGCTGATGCATGCTCCTTATCAGTTCTTCGCCGCCGTGTTTGAATAGCTCGGTTGTTCTTTAAGCGGGTAATTACTATTTGAACTTCTTCATAGTCGGGCAATGCAACGTCTGCTCCATAACCACCGATTGGGGAATCGGGTTGCCTTCTCCTGGCGTGGTACGTTCACTGCCATTAAGAAGGCTGGAGAAGTGTTCCCTCCATAATTCAAGTATGCGCTGGGCATCGGTGACTAGATTACCTTTAGGGGTTCTACAAGAGTATGCTCTGATTTTGAAATCTTCTGTAAACCGCCGCATTTTCTCGTAGAATTTTCGAGCATTAACCCTGTCGGCCAGCTTATCGAGCTCTTCATACTCACGCATTTCGGCCTCTTTCTTTTTATGTCTGCAAATCTCGCTTCCCTCTGCTACTCTCGGTATCTAACCTGTCCCTCATGTGTTGAAGACAGCCTGTTTTCTCTGCGCTGAGACACGGCAATCCTCGTCGTACCAGCTTTTCTTTTACATTTTCCGAAAACCAATGGCTTCGGTTGCAGCTGTAAGTAAGGAGTTTGAAATGCCGTCCCACAGTTCCCTTATACCGAGTTCTTGAAGAGTGCTCTCAGAGAGCAGGAGTGCAAGCCGAAGAGAAAATCATTCTGCTGTCTGTTGTGATTGCAGCTTCTCGACGTCGAACCTTCCTTGTGTTTGTTGACGTGGCGCCTTCTTTGCCCACCCTGGCGCAAAGTCGCCAAGCACGATTTTGGCATCGTGGCAGGGGGCAGCGCTCATAGGTGTGCTCCAAGCGCTCATAGAAGGCATCTTTGGTCACATTGCCCTTCTCTTCCGTCCGTGGGCGCAAATCAGCGATATGTTGAAGAACCTCGCTTTGATGCGGATTGTGGCTAGACGTTCATTCACCGGAGCGAATGATAGTACTTGGCGACGGAGTCTCTCTCCCACGAATCCCACACCAAACTTTCGCTCCTTTATATGCCCACCGTAGTAAATGCCACAAGGACCTACTTGTCTCTGTCCTTGTCCCGTCCCGCATTTCTTGGACGGCGGTGATGCCTTTATTTTCACGAGGACATCAACCAGCTGGTCAGCGACACCTTCCCAATTAAGATACCGGACATTCCAGGTGCGTGCCCTCAATTCGTAGTCCTTATTTCGTTTGCCATGGTCATCATCAAAATGGCGGTCATTATTGACTCCATCCTCCAGTACATTTATCTACCTGTGTTTTTAATTTATTTTATTGTAATTTCAAAATATTTGTTTTTTCAATTAGCTTATTTGCTCTTCTAATCTCTTCTTTCATAAATGTTTAGGATGTAGCTGGGGCATTCTTCAACCCGCAAAGCGTTCGGACGTATTCATATAGTCCTGCTGGAGTAACAGAAGCTGTTTTCTTGATGTACCTTTCTGCCATTAAAATCTGGTGGTAACCTTTTGCAAAATCTCTTGTGTTAAAGTACTGTGCCCTTCCCAATTTATCCACGATTTCTTCGATATTTGGAAGAGGATACTTATCGTGTACAGTTAATTGACTTAATCTCCTATAATCAACTACTAGCCTGAATTTGTGCTACTGCGCCTTTTTTCTTTTAATTCGTGCACCACTGCTTTTGCCCTTGTGAGAATGCCCCCTTCTTTAGAAATAAGTTTATTAAAAGTTTTCAATAATTTTTCAATTTCTCTTTTCTCATTCGATTTTAAATGATCAAGGTTGATGTTCTTTACTTCGCTTATGTCCAATGAATAAACTTGCTCTTGTATCGTTTTAATGTGGAATAGAAGATTCGCACCAATTTTTAAAATTATTATCATATTTTCCATATAAATTGTTTTTACATTTTTAAAAATGAAATCATTTTCTATCAATAAATCATATCGTTTATTCAA
>CM050322.1:63438669-63463669 GCA_027475135.1 Bactrocera correcta
TTCTGTTTGGCATCAACATACATTAGCAGCCCAAGGCACATGACCATTCTCCCAAGATACGATGACATACGTGCGGTATTATGGATCGCGGTCAATCAGAAAGCGATCGTCACGATGTCACAGCAAGACTTTTCAAGGACTTTATCTTGAAGCAACGTATGTATATATGTTGCTGTTAGATGCTAGATGTACTCTGTTGAGTGGCTAAAGAGAGGTTTGCCGCACGCACACATTCTTCTTTGGATGGTGGTTACACCAGATCAAATTGATGAAATCATTCGATCATGCGGAAATTCCTGTTGCAAAGAAATATCCAGTATTATACGAAGTGATGAAAACCAATATGGTTCATGGATTTTGCTTACACCAAAATCCCACCTCGGTTTGCATGTCTGACAATAAATGCACGAAACACCATCCACGTGCTTTTCTTTCGAAAACAAACTAGAAAAGATGGATTTCCACTGTATCGGCATCGCTCACCATACGACGATGGCAGAACATTTAGCATTCAATTTAGAGGCGTGAATATCGAATATCGATAAAATATGTTTGTTATTACGTCACCATAGGAAGCAACATGGTGGTCATTGGTCTTGAACGATACGGTCGATGCAATAAAGCGCGTTGTACTTTTGAAATTGATAAACGTTTTCCGACCGTTGTGCGTCCCAAAATTAGTTTGGGGAATGGCCAAAGAGTGTATTTCAACCAGCCAGTGGAAACAGCTGCAAAATTGACATTGACGAGTTTTTTTTTCAACTTGCGTCAATGATCCGTTTGCGAGAACATTATTCTATTCGGAAATGCATTGATATTATACATAGAATGCATCGTCGAAGAAGAGGTTACTTAGAAAGCAAGGCCAACCATAGATGGACAACCGGGTGTGTTCTCAACTAATGCATTAGAACGAATTTACGCAATCCCCCCGCACACTTTTCGAGATGATCAGCCTTCAAATCCGCGTCCTATATTGTTGATTTAAACTGGAAGATTCAAAGTCAAATTCCGGGAAACTTGCGGTATAACAAATCGATCGATCGTCTTGGCAATGAAAACGACGCCGTGAATTATCCAGTGGAATTTCTAAATTCTTTGGAGAGGCTTGGTATGCCACCGCATCATTTGCGTCTTAAAGTCAGATCTGTCGTTATGATGTTTCGCAATCTGATTGTGACGCATCTATCAAATGTAAGGGGCAGAAGGCTTGATTCTACGGTTTTCTTCTGAGTTCTAACGATTTGCCATTGCAGTTCAAACGTATTCCATTTCCACTGAAAATGGAATTTGAGATGACGATCAATAGGAAGTCGTATAGTGAATGACAGAAATTTAGAAATGCTATGTTTTTCACACGGCCAGATATAAGTGGCGTGCTTACGAGTTGGAAAACCATCTTCTCTGTACATTTACGCACCGGAACAGAAACCAAAAAATGTTGTTTATCAAGCTGCGTTACACTGAAAAAATGTAGAAAAATCGCAAATAAATGATTATCAACACAAAACGAATTTTTATCTTTTCATTTAAAAACACATAATTTCACGCAGGACAACGGCTGCGGGGTCAGCTAGTAAATTAATAAAAATCTAAAATCTCGCGGACCTTCAATATTTTATTTCATTTTTATAAATCAAAAACCAATCAAATATTATTAACAAGCAATATTTACTTGCTACTCAAGCTATTTGACGAAATTTATGAGCCGTGTGACGTAGATGCGCAGAACGAAAAATTTTTTGTCTCTCATCTGCGCAATCTTGTACTCTATCATTCTTGTAGAATAACGATATTCTGTGGATCTTCCACTCATTTGCAATATATTTCATTGTCATTTACTACTCGTGCTTACAAGATATTTTATCAACGTATCTAAGTTTTTTACTATTAGTAATCGATTGCCCAGTCTAACAAGCGGGCGTAGGAGACGGCAACATCCGGAAATCATACCACTTAATAATTTTTCATCAACGTGTATACAGCAATTGTTTGAAAGTGCAAAATGTTGCCGCGTAAACTCATAATTCAACAAAACAATGAATTGCTGATTCTGAGGAGTGTTTGAGTGCTCTTTAATCGTAATAATACCGATTTTTTGCGTCGATGTGTGTCAATTCACACTGTAGTCTAATCGACAGTCAGCCTAGTGGACGGCATTATAAGCCAGTCTTCAAGTGTGAAAAGACGAAAAAGTCGTCTGGCAAGGTTATGGCATCAGTCTTTTGAGATTCACGTGGTATAATATTCATCGAATGATTACTAAGCCAGTTATAATCCATTGCACTGCGTGTTTGGTGGCAGTTCTATTCTACCACTCCAAATATTTAGCAATTATATTATTTTTGAAGAAGGATCAGTTTGAAATTGTACGCATGTACTTCATCGTTTCGTTTCGCTATCGTTAACTCAGCAGTTATTCCGCTATTTTTTGTATAAGATGACGCGTTTGATTTGTTATTCGCCCATAATCTAGCAAAGCAATTCATTGAGGACGAAAATATCAATGTCATATTTTGTTATGATATTAAAAATATCTGACGGGTTCGTCCTAACAAAACTTATTTATTTCTTTCTTTTTATGAAATAATAAAATTTGTTTTTCTTGTAACAAATTTGAACACATACTCATGATTTGAAATTTGGTAATTGTGAATTGTATTGATTTTCTTCTTCTTTACTGGCGTAGACACCGCTTACGCGATTATAGCCAAGTCAACAACAGCGCGCCAGTCGTTTCTTCTCTTCGCTACGTGGCGCCAATTGGATATTCCAAGCGAGGCCAGGTCCTTCTCCACTTGGTCCTTCCAACGGGGTGGAGGTCTTCCTCTTCCTCTGCTTCCCGCGGCGGGTACTGCGTCGAATACTTTCAGAGCTGGAGTGTTTTCATCCATCCGGACAACATGACGTAGCCAGCGTAGCCGCTGTCTTTTAATTCGCTGAACTATGTCAATGTCGTCGTATATCTCGTACAGCTCATCGTTCCATCGAATGCGATATTCGCCGTGGCCAACGCGCAAAGGACCATAAATCGTTCGCAGAACCTTTCTCTCGAAAACTCGCAACGTCGACTCATCCGTTGTTGACATCGTTCAAGCCTCTGCACCATATAGCAGGACGGGGATTATGAGTGACTTATAGAGTTTGGTTTTTGTTTGTCGAGAGTGGACTTTGCTTCTCAATTGCCTACTTAGTCCGAAGTAGCACCGGTTGGCAAGGGTTATCCTGCGTTGGATTTCTAGGCTGACATTGTTGGTGTTGTTTACGCTGGTTCCAAGATAGACTCTCTATCTACAACTTCAAAGTTATGACTGTCAACAGTGACGTGAGTGCCAAGTCGCGAGTGCGACGACTGTTTGTTTGATGACAGGAGATATTTCGTCTTGCCCTCGTTCACTGCCAGACCCATTTCTTTTGCTTCCTTGTCCAGTCTGGAGAAAGCAGAACTAACGGCGCGGGTGTTGAGGCCGATGATATCCATATCATCGGCATACGCCAGCAGTTGTACAAGTTAACACACCATAGTAGCCAACAACCAAGGAACAAGAGTAACAACACGCTTCCGGACAACATTTCAATTCCACCGAAATCGCTGACGATGCGTCTGGGGCTGAGCGTGCGAAAATTATTTTTCCAACGATATTGCTGACGAAGCGCTCAACGAGTTGCGCGTGACAACAACAAACACCTATCGCTGCTACTGCGCTGGCAAGTCACGTGGCAGAGCGTGTGTTATTCAGACAGGTATTTAGGCGTAGTCGCCGCTACAATAACTTTAAGACGGTTCAGTTGTATTTACTCGCTCAGCCTTTACGGCTGCCCTTGCTCCAAGCAAGGGAAATAAAGAAAATCATAAATTAAACAACCGGTCTTGTAATTTACACTCTTATAGAAGATGGTACCTTCTCTGTTGAGTTCTGCAGCTCGAACTATTTTCTCCAGAAGCAGGTTGAAAAAGTCGCACGATAGGGAATCGCCTTGTCTGAAACCTCGTTTGGTATCGAACGGCGGTGACGGTGGGCTTTAATCCTTCACACAATACGCTCGACAGAACCTTATATGCGATGTTGAGGAGGCTTATCACAGGGTAGTTGGCGCAGATTGTGTGGTCTCCTTTTTTATGGATTGGGCATAGCACACTTAAATTCCAATCGTTGGGCATGCTTTCGTCCGACCATATTTTTCAAAGAAGCTGATGTATGCTCTTTATCAGCTCCGTGTTTGAATAGCTCGGCCGGCAATCCATCGGCCCCTGCCGCTTTGTTGTTTTTCAGGCGGGCAATCGCTATTCGAACTTCTTCATGGTCGGGCAATGGAACGTCTGCTCCATCGTCATCGATTGGGGTATCGGGTTCGCTTTCTCTTGGTGTTGTGCGTTCACTGCCATTCAGCAGGCTGGAGAAGTGTTCCCTTCATAATTTAAGTATGCTCTGGGCATCGGTGGCTAGATCACCTTGGGGAGTTCTACAAGAGTATGCTTCGGTCTTGAAACCTTCTGTTAGCCGCCGCATCTTTTCGTAGAATTTTCGAGCATTACCCCTGTCGGCCAGCTTATCAAGCTCTTCGTACTCACGCATTTCGGCCTCTTTCTTTTTCTGTCTACAAATGCGTCTCACTTCCCTCTTCAACTCTCGGTATCTATCCCATCCCGCACGTGTTGTGGTCGATCGTAACGTTGCGAGGTAGGCAGCCTGTTTTCTCTCCGCTGCGACACGGCACTCCTCGACGTACCAGCTGTTCTTTTGCACTTTCCGAAAACCAATGGTTTCGGTTGCAGCTGTACGTAAGGAGTTTGAAATGCCATCCCACAGTTCCGTTATACCGAGTTGTTGACGAGTGCTCTCAGAGAGCACGAGGGCAAGCGAGTAGAAAAACGTTCGGCTGTCTGTTGTGATTGCAGCTTCTCGACGTCGAACCATCCTTGTGTTTGTTGGCGTGCGTTTTTTGCTGCAAAGAGGCGGGTGCGAATTTTGGCTGCAACAATATAATGGTCAGAGTTGATGTTAGGACCTCGGAGCGCACGCACATCTAAAACACTGAAGACGTGTCTTCCGTCTATCACAACATGATAGTTGTTGTTGTTGTAACGGCAGATTTCTGCCGAGTTGACGGTTACGTAGATCCGACTGGCGTGGGAACGGATCACAACATGTTCGATCTGGTTGGTGGTTTTTCGATCCGGAGACAGCCAGGTAGCTTGATGTATCTTCTTATGCTGGAATCTAGTACTACAGATTACCATATTTCGGGCCCCGACGAAGTCGATCAACCTCAACCCATTTGGGGATGTTTCCTCGTGGAGGCTGAATTTACCGACCGTAGTGCCAAAGATACCTTCTTTGCCCACCCTGGCATAGAAGTCGCCAAGCACGATTTTGACATCGTGGCAGGGGCATCTCTCATAAGTTCGCTCCAAGCACTCATAAAAGGCATCTTTGGTCACATCGTCCTTCTCTTCCGTCGGGGCGTGGGCGCAAATCAGCGATATATTGAAGAACCTCGCTTTAATGCGGATTGTGGCTAGACGTTCATTCTCCGGAGTGAACGATAGTACTCGGCGACGGAGTCTCTCTCCCACCACAAATCCAACACCAAACTTGCGCTCCTTTATATGGCCACTGTAGTAAATGTCACAAGGACCTACTCGTCTCTGTCCTTGTCCCGTCCATCGCATTTCTTGAACGGCGGTGATGTCAGCCTTCATCTTTACGAGGACATCTACCAGCTGGGCAGCGGCACCTTCCCAATTAAGGGACCGGACATTCCAGGTGCATGCCCTCAAATCATAGTCCTTAATTCGTTTGCCATGGTCGTCATCAGTAGGGGGGGCACTTATCCGAGGCTGTCGTTTGTGTTTCATTGGGGGTGTTTTTTTACGTGGCGGGTCCCAAACCCAGCGCACAACCCTAAGTAGGGAATATTTCGCCTTCTCACTTTAGCTCGCCTTCAAACGGATGTTCTTAGGCTACCCAGAGGATACTTGGTCAAAGACCGGAAGTCGCGACCTGCTTGAGTCATACGTAAAAGAATCGTTTCTGGCCACTCCCAAGTGAATGGCGATCAGAGATCTTTCCTCACTTGCGTGAACTTCTACACATGACTCCATCCTCTTTTTAACATAAAGATAAAAAAATAATCCTATGTATGTCCTCCCTACCAATTTTCAGCCAAATCGGTTCAGCCGGTTGAGCTAGTGTAACTAACACAGCGTTGGTTTTTATATATAGACTGGAGGACCCAGTTTTACATTAAAGGTAACAAATAGCAGGTTTTGGACTTAGGTAAGTCCTTTTTTAAGGAAATATAAATAAAATATTTAGTTATTTTAATGATTCTTTATTGTTCATGCATTCTATCTCTCTAATACAGAGAGATATTTTCTGTTTAATTATTAGGCGCAAGAACAAACAACGCAGATGACCTTCCGTCCCTTGAACGTACGAATACATTACATATTACAGATTCAAACCACAAACATTAATAGATTGACATTGCGATTTGTTAATGGTCATTACGAGTGACAGAATCGAAAATTGAAGTATTTTTACCTCAAACGACGTATCAGTTGGGATCATCGGTATACTCAAAACTGCCTCGTCTTCGAATTTTCTTTAGAGTATTGTAACGCAAGTCACATTGTTCATCAATTTACTTACCACCAAACGCGTACCGTTTTGCTTGGTTTATGTTTCGAAGCATTATTGGCACGGAGCCAAACATTAGGTGTAAATTGTGTTTTCAATTGATTAGTTAATGGCTTCATTTTCATTCATTACTTAGCCAATTGATTTGAATTTAGGCATTGATATAATATCCACATTGTGAACTCGTACGTTAGGTCTCCTAATTCTTTATTCTATGCCGCTCAAATTCTTCGCTCACTCAACATTCATTACTTTTGTAGTTAGTAATGATGTTTGTTGATAAGTTCGTCTTTCGATGACACAAGGTTACAGAAATTATTGGTAAATGGAATCAATCCGCTCGATTCATCAACAGGTACTCAACCATTACCGATAGTCAACTATTGCACAAAGAAATCTTCAGTAGACTTGTCATTCATTTCACAATTTGGCGCTAGAATTCCTAACCTGACAAACAAACTATTGCGCATGACGTAACCCATGAGTAAAGCCCTATTATGTATCTCTTTATTAATCTCAAGATCGTCATTTCTGGAGGGGATACGAATTTGATGCAAAATATATTCTGAAGTCGAGCTATGCTAACGCAGCGCTTTTAATAGGCAATTTCTTGTTATTCTACAGGTTTTTCATTTACAATATTTCGTATTCTTTTGCATTACGGCATTGTCGCGAAAGATTCGATCGTGTTAGCGCGGCATTGTATTATGATTATGTCAAGTCACATGGAAACATAAAAATCAATGATTGTACACTTCAAGCTATGGCTTGGTATTTTATTTTGTGAAGTAATAAAATATTCAAATGATTATTATAAACATGAAAAAGGGCTTATGATTTGAAATATATATTTTTTTTTAATTATGAATTGTACTGACTTTTAACATAAAGAAATAAAAAGTACCCCATTTTCGTCCTCTGGTTGTAAGCTACCTCTCCACCAGTACAGTCAAATCGGGTCATAGTGTTATATGACAGTCAACAGCCCTACTTTGCTTTAAAGGACTTAAGTTACATTAACTTGCGCATTTGATCCATGTTAATTGCACAAAAATTTCGTTCATTTAGCTGAATTTACCAAATTTGAGTAGGCAACTTGTCGCCTCCTTTGTGTTTACAGCATCAGAGATAAGTACTTTGTATATTCCTAATTAAATTATGTGCAAGTATATTAACAAAGCACAAATTTTAATATTTATAGATGACAGAAAATAAACAACGCACTTTTTGCTATCCATTTTTCCAATATTCTTAACTTTCGCAACTTTTTTCGCGTTACAATCAAGTATTGCTTTAAATTGAACTTTATTATCTTTATAATGTTCAATTTTTTTCAAAGCGCTTCTGGAGATTCACCGTCACAGGCTTATTTATTAATATTTCTCATTGAACATTTTTTCTAATATACTTCAAAAGTTGTACAATAAAAAGCATCAAATTTAATTAAATTATATTACTCATGTTGCCGCACAAAAAACACAAATATATCTTTTCTGGCCTCCAAAACCTTATCCCCTTTAATGTCTCCTAAGCTTGTATAAAGACGTCCCTTTAAGGTTATTTAATTTTTGGAATTTGAGAAAGGTCACAAGAATCCAGGTCTGGCGAAATGAAATCAAAGAAAATCTTTGATCCATTTCTTTTAACAAACGAAAATCGCCAAGCTCTTAAAAACACGTATAACCGTTACGGCTTCAACCGACAAAGTAAGCAATGAATACAACTAAATATTGTATCGTTCTTAAGAGGCATCTAAATTAACAGAATAAAAATTGGATTCTCTAAACCCTTGAAGTTTCAATTTTTAAATGTTCGGTAAGCTTTGAAGACATCTCGTACTTCAATTTGCTTAACTTTAGCTACAGACAAACGTTATGTGTTCATTAGTGTTATCGTACTCTCTATGCAATCACATAAATAGTTCGCAGTTTATCGAAATTTCTGCGTATAACACAGATATTTTTAAATACAGTATATTCATAGAAAATACTGATAAAGTGGTATTAAATGTTAACAATTTTTATGATGTGGTGAATGAGTTATTAATCGGTTTCATATACAACATTTAATAATTATTGACATACACACGTCTCATGTAGCTCGTTTTCTCTTCCTAATTTTTTGCACAAAAGAAGTTGTAAATACATACATACTTATATATAGGCTGTTCACAATAAGGTGGTTATCGGGTTATGTGGATATGTGATTAAGTAAACCACAACAAAATGCGGTATGACAAAATAACCAACTTGACCAACCTAGACCCCTGTTTACAGATTATGTGGTTGTTTGCTTATTTCCAGTGTTAGAAAGTCGTTGGAATTTTACTACATGGCAGCACAAAAAATAAATAAAATTAAGCGAATGGCACTTCCGTTTAGATTTTCTTATTGGAAAATCTGCTATTAATAACTGTTTTTTGTTTACAATCAGCAAATTAAAAACGAAATAAAAAGCATCGAAAAGCATCACAAAGCATCTAAAATCATCAAAAATGATCAAAAATCATCACAAAGTACAAAATAAATATACACTTTTTGTCATTTATTTATACTCTAATTTAGTGACAGAAATACGAAAGCGCCGGCGAGAAAAGGAGGTGAAAAAATGGACGGAAGCCGAAATCAAAACCGTTCTGTGCTATATGCAGGATCACCGAAACATCGAGCCAATTTTTCCACACATAAGTTATTTATTTTGATTTAAAAAGCCAAATGAAATCGGCTGAACACTGGCTAAATTCCACGGGCGCTGGAGTAGAGGATGGCGATGTGGAGCTGACTGTAACGTGTAGATTTTATATATATTTTAATATCAACTTTGCAATTAAACTGTAATCAATGATTTGCCTAATTACAGATAAAGTGCTTAAAAGTTGTCCGCATTACAAGCAATTAGCGGACATTTTTGCTACGGAGAGGGAAGCTGAGGTAGTGGTAATGAGCTCCTCTGCAATGGAACTCGACTCTGTGGAAAATGTTGTGGATGATTTGGAAGATCCCGAAGCGCAGGAAGAAAATGACATTTCTGAATCTGGCTCATCTGCACCCAGCCCGTTTGCAAAAAAAATTAATACCTAATACCAAAACACTGCCATTGATAAACTGGCCACCTTAGAAGCTGAAAGAATGAGCTTTCGAGAAAGACAGCTTCAATTTGAAATAGAAAATTTATGTGGATGAAGGAAGGTGAAGCAAACAAAAATGAAAAGAAAAAGAAAAAGATTGAATACGATTTCCAACTCAGAATGAAAGAGTAAGGAAATTAGAAATTGAAATGAAGTATAAAAATAATAATATAAATACCCAATAAACAAATAAATAGTTCGGGAGTAGGGAGTACAAAACTTTTCTTTAAGACTCCCGAAACAATTTTCGACTGTAACACGATACTCGCTGTGTACTTCGTTGAATTTAGCTTGTCTTTCAGAGTCTGCTAAAGAAGACTTGCTTCGGTATGGTGTTATTAAATGTTTTGTCAACTTATACGCAGAATCACCTGCAATTCACTCTTCTCCACTAAATAAGCTAGTTGTGTTTCTTCCAATATGAGATTTCCTAAACACTTTAGAATAGTGGTAGCTTCCAGGATTGCCCACTTCTGCATGTAATATGCGTAACTTATGGTCACATACGACTTGCAATTTGATAGAATATATTCGTTGCCAAGAAAAATACAGCTCATGATTTTTATTCGGCATTACGGCCAGTTTAATCTCGCTACCGTCAATGTAACCAATGCAATATGGTAATTCGCAGAATGTTTGGAAAACAAGTTCCCGGCGCTCTGCCGGTCCAGGCCAATGAATAAATTGGGGTAGTTTATTCAAAATTGCCGAAAAAACTCTTTTGGTGATATCCATCCATTATCCATCTCCCACACCAAAAGTTGTAGCGATTTTACGTACAGAAGCACTTTCACCCGATGAACCTAATCAGAGCAATACGATTGCAAGTTGCAAATCTACAGGTATTTGTAAACTTGAATTAGTAAAGTTCATATCATTAGAAAATATTTCTAGGAGATGAGCGAATTGTCATTTGCTGACGCGCAGCATTTGTAAAAATCTTCCATCGTCAAAGCAACACAGAACATTTTCTCGCCAATGAATAGATTTTGGAACATGTAGTTCATCTCCCCGTCTCCTACAGATGATTAAAGTTATATCCTCTAGCAGTTCATCTAGTACTTCATCCATTGCATTATGACACTGTTCAGGGCGCAAAATGTCTGCAAATTTTATACAACGAATTTTTTGAACCCTTAAAACTCGGATTATTTAATAAGCGCATACCTTCAATAAAGTCCATTTCTTGAATAGCAGAACTTATTTTAAATTCGATTATTTTGCTTTTTAATCTTTCTTATCGTAGAATACCCAACTGAGAATTCCACAAGATTTTTATACCCTTGCAACCAATTGCTACAGAGTATTATAGTTTTGTTCACCTAACGGTTGTACGTATCACCTAATAGTAAATGAGGTAGATGAAAAGTTATATATTTATATAAATGATCAGGGTGACGAAAAAAGTTGAAATCCGGTTGACTGACTGTCTGTCCGTCCGTCCATGCAAGCTGTAGCTTGAATGAAAATTGAGATGTATTGATGAAACTTGGTATGCAGGTTTCTTAGTACAAAAAAAGTTCGAGTTCATAACTAGATGGGCGCAATCCGACCACTGCCACACCCACAAATCGCCATTGACCGGAAATATATAAAGTGCCATAACTAAGCACTAAATTAATATATTTATATTTGGCACAGAGTATCGCATTAGTCAGAGGCATTTTTTGGTAAAAAAAAATTTGAAAAAGTGGGCGCGGCACCACCCTCTAATAAGTTTAATGTATATATGTATCTCCAAAACCACTTAAGCTACAACAACAAAATTAAGACTAATTCAGATATAAAACTCATATTTGGCACAGAGTATCGCAGTATCCAGAGGCAATTTTTGGAAAAAAAAAATTTGAAAAAGTGGACGTGGCCCCGCCCTCTAATAAGTTTAATGTATATATCTCCTAAACCACTTAAGCTACAACAACCAAATTCTGGCAGAACGAATTTTATAAGAAATTCGACCAATATTACGAAAATGCACCAAATCGGATAAACCCCATTCACTCCCCATATAACGGTTTTGACAAAAACTACTGAAAGCGCGATAAATCAATAACTAAACACGTCAAAGTCTTACCACCGAGATGATAGGAAGGAATTTTATGAGAGCCGGTGTGACTTTTTGGTAAAATCCCATATCTCGAGACCCGACTGACGGGTTTCGACAAAATTTGGGTGTGTTGTGTTTTTTTCATATTTCTATGTCACCTTGTGAAAATAGCGAAATCGGACAATAACCACGCTTAAAGTATTTCTCCGGCTTTGATTTTTGCAAGTTGCAAGAGTGTGAAATGTTCGGTAGCACCCCAACTTAACCCTCCCTTACTTGTTATAATTGAACTTCTGTGAAAGCACATTGTAGCTTTGATAAGTTTGTTAATAATAAATCGAAGTGATGACAAAAATTTCTAAAAGTAAAAAAACTAAATCTAATTGTTGCTGCAATTTTACTTTTTTAGCTTTTTTAGAGTTAATAAGAAAGCCTTGCCAATATTTAACAACATGGAATGCTGTATGCAACATTGTAAAAACGTGGTACTGAATTTACTATTGTAGTGTTATGTTATAATACCAAAAATATTCGTAGGAAACAGTAAAAGGAACAGCAACTCTGAGATTCTTACCTTTGACTTAGTATTAGACTCCATGACGATTTTTGTTTAGGTGATATTAAAAAAATCTGTAAAATTAAAACAAGATTTATTAGTGTTATTTTCAAATATGCATTCGTTGTTCAAGATTTTAATTACTTGTAAAAACTCATCCATTCAACATTTATAAGTTCGGTAAAAGTGCATTAGGCAAAATTCGGTAATAACGTATCTACCATATGTGTAGTAAATAAGTGAAAGCAAGAATGCTAAAACCGAGTTTTAGATAAATCAGCACTTTCTTGACTCGACGGCAACGACATTGCAGGTGTTTAAGCGAGTTTACAGCAACTTACCACATTAATAGAGTCATAAAAAATGTTCCATAGTTGAAGATACTAAAACTGAACTCAAACCCTACGGTATTAGGCATTTAAAACTTTTAAACTTTTAAATTTTGAAAAATCCAGCCGAAGGCCTCTGCTGCCAGTGCTGCTAGATATTTATTTGTAGAATATTAAGTATTGTACAAATAATTTATAAAATAAAAAAAAAAAAATTTGAAAAAAATTAACTTACCCCAATTTACGTGACTTCTTTTTGTGTTAAGTGCATTGGGGCTAGATCAAATTATATGTTATACCGATTACCCTCTGTGTTCAAAATATTTAGTTCGCATAAATTAAAATATCACACGTATTGGCAGATACATACGGCAGAGATAACGAGATCCCCAACTCTCCTGTCACTGGAAATGTGAGAACCGCTCACCTACCGAACTTTGACAGTTGACTGGATTGGGTAGGCTTTGACGTTTTGCAATTGGAAAGACTGGAAAGGCCAGATTGAAATTATATCAAAAATATATGCGAACGGAGGAATTCGTTGCCGCCGTTTAAGTTCGCTAAAAAAAATTTAAAAACAATGAAACTCAAAGAAAATGCGAATTTTAAATATATTTCATGAAACGTTTTGTAATTTGATACATAATTGAATTAATTTTCAATTACAAATAATTAGAAACATTTATTAATTGAGAATTTACAGGCTTAATTCACCTTATTAAATTTTGAAAGATCAAGAGTCAGTTGATTTAATATACCATAAAACATAAAAAAGGATGAAAGTAGTTTCGCCATATATTAAAAGTCCAATATATAATAATTTGCAATCGTAGTAAATGTTGGGGGCTTTAATTTAAAATGCCCAAAAATTCTTGTTTTGTTCGATCTGCCCATAATGGAAAATGTTATAAAAAAACGCTTATTTTGAGGCACTCTCACACTGGAATAAGTTGGGCATCCCATTATCCTTGCATACGGTATAAAGTCATCCGAGAAGTCAATAATCACTATAAAGGCGCTAGAACAAGGTCTGAACTGATAACTCGCCACCAACTTAATTTTACTTAATCAAAACTAACCATAAGTTTAAAAAAAATTATATTATCTGTACGGGAAATAGGATAATATTGCTGAAAAAGTTCATTATTCTTTTAACTGACGAACCCTCAGAACATAGTGGTTGTCATAAAAGCTATAAAGCCTTCGGTAGACTCTAATGAACTAAAGAAGCCTCTTTGAAGAAAATGGCCGAATGTTCAAAAATTAATTTATGCAAAATGTTAACCAACTTAAGAATAAATATGGCTTAAAAACTAAAAAACGGGTTTTTAAAACACTTCAAACTAAAATTAGAAAAATAATTCTTAATAGAAACTGGCAGTACTATTGACCCAAAATAAATTACTTCAAACTAAAATAAGAAAAATAATTCTTAATAAAAACTGACAGTAATATTGACCCAAAATTACTTATGGTATAATATAAAGACATGAGGTGCTTTGGGTCATATTTTTCGCATACGGACATATTGAGCAGCCAACGCTTTTTCACCAATGTAAGAGTACCTTTCATAACTTGAAGTTGTAGATAGTTTCGTATATTTAGGAACCAGCATAAAAACAACCAAAAATGTCAGCCTGGAAATCCAACGCAGGATATCTCTTGCCAACAGGTACTACTTCGGACTGAGTAGGCAATTGATAAGTAAAGTATTCTCTCGACGAACAAAACTCAAACTCTATAAGTCACTCATAATTCCCGTACTGCCATATGGTGCAGAAGCTTGGACGATGACAACAACTGATGAGTCAACGTTGCGAGTTTTCGATATAAAAGTTCTGCGAAAGATTTATGGTCCTTTGCGCGTTGGCCACGGCGAATATCGATGGAACAATGAGCCGTATGAGATATACGACGACATTGACATAGTTCAGCGAATTAAAAGACAGCGTCTACACTGGCTAGGTTATGTTGTCCGAATGGACGAAAACACTCCAGGTCTGAAAGTATTCGACGCAGCAGAGAAAGAGTAAGACCTACACTCCGTTGGAAGGACCAAGTGGAAGAGGCCCTGGCTTCGCTTGGAATATCCGATTGGCGCCACGTAGAAACGAGTTGCGCTGTTGTTAACTTGGCTATAATCGCGTAAGCGGTTCCTACGCCAATAAAGAAGAAAAGTATTTAGCGTTCATTATTGTTGTCAGCTCATAATACCTCAGTAAAATTGATATTTGTACATCACATTTTTTTTTGTTTTTTTTTTTTTTTTTTTGTTTTGCGAACATTGTATCATCGATTTTTTTTATCTATTTTATTTTGAACATGAAATTAATTGAAATTTTTTAATAACAAAAATATATACGGTAATTTAAATTATTTTATTTGTACAAAATTAATTTGTGCAAAAGAAGGATTGGTAAAAAAATAGAAATGAAATTAATTAATCTTTACATTCAACGCTTAGGTTGTTTTTAGATTAGTAACCAACTTTAATCGTCGGGGCATCGAACTTATAAAATTTTTAATTACACTTATCTCGATAGCTGCCCATTTCTCAACAATGACTTCTTTTAATTCTTTTAAGCTATCAAATTGTCGTCCACCTTCGAAAACTTTTGGGGAAGGAATGAACCAAAAGTCCTCAATAAATGAAAATATTGAAGATTTTGTTTAAAAACTTGTGAAGTTTTGCTGTATCAGTTCGTGTAACACAACAATAGTGATGAAAGTTTTGCACTGATTGAATAATGTCTCTAGCGGAAAAATTAGAAAAAGTGGTCGACCAAAATGGTACTCGTACATATTTCTTTATTTATTTATTAGTATAAATATAAAAAAATTGTTGAAATTTGAGTAGAAATACCTTATTTTTGCGGACAAGTGTTTATATTGAAAACATTTACATTTGACGAGTTGTCTTCACGAAATTAAGCATGGATTATTGTACAAAGTATCAGTGCAATCTCCAATTGTTACAGGCGTACCACTACAGAATATACAAGTCACAAACACTGATCGATCAGAATCCAGTTCCTGCATTGACAACTTTTTCATTTGACAAGATATCTTCAAGAAATCGATCAATATCCGAAGAAATTGTTCAGATCGCTGAAAATTAAGTTCTTTGAAGAATCTAATTTGTGGAGGCTGTTATAGCGTTCCTGCAACCAAAATTAACGTTTTTTCTTGTGTTTTTGTTTGCAATGCTTATCAAACTGTTGATTCTTTTGTCAGTGTAAATGCCACTGAAAAAGTTGCAAACATGGAAACATACATACACACATTCATAAAAACACACAGACATGCCTGCAAATCTAATAACAGCGTATAATTAAAATATCTGTTCAACCATTGAATAATCACTTAAAAGAAATGGTCCAGCACCATGCACTAATTGCCAAAAGTATGGGTACAGCAAATCATATTGCACCCTACATGTTCTTTTTGAAGTCTTTGTAGTCTACATCATAATTCCAAATATACCATTAAGAAGGATGATTTCACCAACAAATCTTACACATATATAAAAATAAACTAGGTTTTTATCTGTTAGCTATAGCTGACCAAATCGTTACATGAAATGAAAAATGGCCTGAACCACTTTGAAGGGGATCCAATGAGGATGGTTTGTAAAACCAAAAAAATGATCAAAAAGTGACTTTTCCATACAAAAACTTTTTTTAATCTTCTTGAATTATTTGCAAATTATTTGAACCGATCAATTTCTGACGTTTGCTTTTATTACGGTTATTAAAAAGGTAAAGTATTGATAATTATTCAGTGAAAACTTTATATGTGTTTCATACAAAGTGATCAATTATAGATTGAAATTTGTTTGGATGCCTCTAACAGGTCGCCCTGATATCGGTCGGCGTTCTTTTTGCCATCAATATACATTGACAGCACGAAGCACATGCAAGAGCACTCGGAGGATGCGATGACATCTTTTTTATTGTGTAAACACTGTTTACGCGATTATAGCCGAGTTAATAACAGCGCGCCAGTCGTTTCTTCTTTCCGCTATGTGGCGCCAATTGGATATTCCAAGCGAAGCCAGGTCCTTCTCCACCAAGCCCTTCCAATGCAGTGGAGGTCCTCTTCTTCTGCTTCCCACGGCGGGTACTGCATCGAATACTTTCAGACCTGGAGTGTTTTCGTCCATTTGGACAACATGACCTAGCCAGCCTAACCGCTGTCTTTTAATTAGCTGAACTATGTCTATGTCATCATATATCTCATAGAGCTTGTAACAAAACGGCGATTATTTGTAACGAATTTATAGTTAATAGTTTTAATCAGTTTAAGGGTCACTGTGAATTATTAGTTTAAGCACGTTATTGTGAATTATCGCAGTGTCCTCTACTCTCGACGTTCGTTTTCGGTGTCCATACTGTTGGAACTCTGATTATAATTCACTCAATTTCCGAACGCCGAAGAGATAGTCTGAGACACTGCGGTAAATTGATCTTGCAGATCATTGAATATTTCTAATAACCTTTTCTTTCTAGAAATAAATTGTTGTTTTTATTTGTCGCCGTATGCACAATGAGTGTGCGCATAGGTGAGCACGAACACAATTAAATTCGGCAGCCAACGGAATTGAGAGATCTTTATTTCGCATGATCTTTATTTCGCAGTAGCATCTTTATTTGCACGGTCTGTATTTGCACAACTTCATTCGCAGTATCCTATGCATTCATTTATGTAGGAAGAAATAATAGACAGAACATGTGGCAGTATTGTCACTGAACGAATAATATAGTTCAGATGGCAACACTGCAAATCAGCTGTTAATCGACGAAGCGTCCATCAGCAGCCATCATTGTTACGGTCAACCATTTTTGTAAAATAGACTAAGAGATCATTGTTCAAGCGTAAGTCGTTCAGTTCGGTTGTAAGAAACAAGAGTGAAGTAAATATTGTAAAATGCGGTCGCGCCACCGCCTGAAAATTGAAATGTAATAAAGTAAATGAAGTTTAAAATAAACGCAGTGTTCATTTGGTTTAAAACAAATCCCACATTTGGGGGCTCGTCCGGGATCGCCCGGAACGTGTTGATGTGTTGTGCGGTGATATAAACAATTTAAAGTAATTTTTTTTGAAATAAACATTTTTGGTGAATTGGACATTGTGTAAGTGGCTGCAGAGACAGCGTGAGTACGTTGGAATGTACCGTTTGACTTCCATACTCATTTTCGCGTAGTAAATTTGGTGAACAATTTTGTACTTACTCGGTGCAATGTAGAATTGCGATCGGACAAGTGGCTGAACCAGTGCGTCAACAGTGGTCAGCATAGAACAGTGTACGAGTATTGGTAGTGAAGTGTGCAGCGCCACAAGAGCACATAATACCAAGTATAGTGATAACGGACGAAATTTTGAGTTGTTTTTTGGGAACCGTTTAAAGTTACGAAGTAACAGTAGTACAAAGTACTAAAGTGTACGAGCGGACACGTACAAAAAAACCGAAAACCTAAAACGGTTTTACTTAGTGCACGACTGTACCAGTACGCTATAACGGGCAGTCAGTATAGTTCCAGAAGTTTGCATAACGGTGCAAAACCGTAGACGGGCGCATAAGATGCGCAAAGCAAGCCAACGCAGCATAACAACGCAGCAGCAGCAGACAGCAAAGCATCACAGCTGCAGCAGCAAAGCATCGCAACGGTTAGCAGCAGAACAACGCAGCAGCAAAGCATCGTTGTAGTAGGCGGCGCACGAGGAAAGCAGAACAACGGCAGAAGAGAAACGGGAACTAAGATAAGTTATAATGATTTTGTAATTAGTCGAGTAGAAGAGTGTGTTATTTGCACTCAGTTGCGATGTAATGTAGTAGAATGTGTAGCTTTTAGCTCGTAAGCAAAATCGAAATGTACTTTTGTTTCTATGTAAGAATCAGAATTAAATTTGTAAAAGAGTATGTATATCTAAATTGAATTTTTATAAGAGTTAAGAGAAGAGAAAAATTGTAAGATGGATGCTGAAACCATTAGGGCAATGACGGTGGAGACGTTAAAGGAAAAACTAAGGGAACTAGGTTTATGCGTTACGGGTAGGAAAAAGGAGTTGCAAATACGTTTGCTACAACATTTAGTTTTTGGTGATGAGCAGGATGAAGGGGAATGCGACGACGAATCGGAAAATTCGTTGTACGTTGATATAAATGCGGCTCCATCGAATTCGCAAGGGGTGTCATTTTCGTTGCGTGACATAAAAGACAGTGTTTCAGATTTTTTTGGTGATGATACTTGCGATGTTCGTCGCTGGGTTGAGGAATTTGATGATATGGCTAACACGGTTGGTTGGAATAATTTAGAACGATTTGTATACGCTAAACAACTGCTTAAGGGAGCAGCGAAATTGTTTGTACGTGGATTAATAGGAGTAAGAGATTGGGCTAGTTTAAAGCGTTCTCTTATCGATGAGTTTGGGGAAAAATTATGTGCGTCTGAAGTGCATCGAACATTAAGGAACCGGCGTAAGCAGCCAAAAGAAAGTTTTCAAGAATACCTTTATGCTATTTTAGAAATAGGGAAGCAAATCTCTTTAGATGAAAGAAGCGTAGTAGAGTATTTCGTGGATGGCATACCAGACGTTAGGGCAAATAAGAGTATGTTATATCAAGCGAAAACGGTGGGCGAATTGAAAGAACAAATCCGCATATACGAGAAAGTTAGAAGTGTACAAACTACAGTAGGCAAGGGATACGTGGAACGGTTCGCTACAGAGAGTAAAGAATCGATGAAAAAGAAGTGTTTTAAGTGTGACAAGGAAGGTCACATAGCAAGAGCCTGTCCGGAGGCTAGGTCTAGCAATGTCGTTTGCTGTAAGTGCAAACAAAAGGGGCATTATTCTTATCAGTGCAAAGAGCAAAGGGATAGGACGACAAAAAGTGAACGGGTAAATACAATTGATCGCAACGTAGAAACGTCCACCAGGAAAGGCGGAATGATCTTCGTTGATGCAACTATCAACGGTTTTACCTTCAGTGCATGAGTGGATACAGGGTGTATCGTATGTATCATGAGGTACGATACCTTAGTGATGTTAGGAGATATAGAGCTAGTTGGAGAAAAGCAAAAATTGTTCGGTGTAGGTAAAGGCGTGCTTACGACATTAGGCAGCTTTACAACCGATATTTCAATAGAAGGGTTGTCATTAAATGTAACATTTCACGTGGTTAGGGAAAGTGATATTCCGTATGCAGCCATAATTGGAAATGATGTACTTCGCGATGTTGAGTTAGTTTTTAGAGAAGGTAGTGTTGAGTTCAGGAAACTTGTGAGGACTGCTGAGGAGGCAGTGAAGCACGCAGGGATCGGGGAGATTCCTGGGGGTGCGTGTGGTGGAGCTGAAGTGTTTGTGTCAGCCCACCAAGGTGCATGCAGTGATGCTGAAGTGTTTGTGTCAGCTCACCGGGGTGCAAGTGGTGATGTTGAAGGGTTTGTGTCAACTCACCGTGAGTTAAGAGACTATGGGAATAGTCAAATTGAAGTTTCCGAGGAACAAAAGGACATTACCGGACCGGTATTAGAAACGAGGTCGGAAGTCATGGATGACAATGGGTTAAGCAAAGAGTTCAGGGTATTGTGTTCAATGGGAACAGCAATGTTTGAGGAGTCAGATAAAGTGGATCTATCGCATCTGCCGATAGACAAGGCTAAAGTAGTTAGCAGTTGGATTAATAGTTATTATCCTAGAAAGTCGAGTAAAACGCCAGTACAGATGAAATTGTTATTAAAGGATGAGAAACCGATATTTCAGCGGCCACGTAGAGTGTCGCAGGCGGATCAAAGATGTATTGATGAAGAGGTAGAGCGTATGCTTAAAGAAGGTATTGTTGAGGAGAGTGTGTCGGAATACGCCTCTCCAGTCGTGTTAGTTACAAAGAAAAACGGAGCAAAACTGTTGCGACTATCGCAAGATTAACGAGAAAATAGTCAGGGACAATTTTCCAATGACAGTGGTGGACGAAGCATTAGACAGATTACAGGGTGCAAGGGTCTTCACCACATTGGACTTGAAGAACGGATTCTATCATGTGCCAATAGAACCAGGGTTTCGCAAATACACGTCTTTTGTAACTCAGAACGGCCAATATGAGTTTTTTTTTGTGCCATTTGGTATTAATAATTCGCCGGCGGCATTTTGTCGATACATACGAGCAATATTCCAGAATATGCTTGCGGATGGAACAGTCATAATATACATGGACGATATCGTCATTCCCGCCAAGGATGAGATCGAAGGTCGAGAGAAATTGGAAAAATTATTAAGACATGCAAGTGAAAACGGTTTGCACATTAGATGGGAGAAATGCCAAATTCTAAAGAGAAAGATTAATTTTTTGGGGTTCGTTGTGGAGAACGGGGCAATTTTGCCTTCAGAAGAGAAGACAAAGGCAGTCAGGGCATTCCCAGTACCAACTAGTAAGAAAGAATTACAACGATTTTTAGGTTTAACTTCATACTTCAGGCGTTTCATCCAAAATTATGCAGTTAATGCGAAGCAGCTAACAGATATGCTTCGTCAGGACGAAAAGTTTGGGTTGAGGGAAGAACAACTTTTAGCAATTCAAGATCTGAAGCGTGCGTTAGTAAATGCGCCCGCATTGAAGCTTTTCAATCCGCATGCGGAAACAGAAGTGCATGCTGATGCGTCAAAATTTGGTTACGGCGCAGTCTTACTACAAAGGGATTCAGAAGACAATCTGTTACACCCCATCGAATACATGAGTCGTAAAACCACGAGGGCGGAAGAGAAATATAGTGCTTTTAAACTTGAGGTTCTTGCAGCTATAAAGGCACTACAGAAATGGCGTATATACTTAAGGGATATTCAGTTTAAAATAGTTAGCGATTGTAACGCTTTCGCTATGACAGTCAAGAAACAGGACGTACCAGATAGGATCATGAGGTGGGCAATGTACCTACAAGAATATAATTATGTGGTTGAACATAGGTCAGGAACTCGCATGAGACACGTAGATGCTCTTAGTCGTGCATACTGCTTATTAGTAGAAAACTCGTTAAAGTTTAGGATAAAAGAGGCGCAAATACAGGATGATTGGATAAGAGCAGTGCGAAAAATTGTGGAAGTAGAACCATACGAAAACTTTTATTTAAGAAATGACTTACTTTACAACGACTTTGTAAAGGAATTGTTGGTGGTACCTTCCAGTATGGAAGAAGAAATTATAAAGTTAGCTCATAATCAGGGTCATTTTGCAGCAAAAAGAACACAGGAGCTAGTAGAGAGAAATTATTATATACCAAACTTGAGCAAAAAAGTACAAAATATACATAGTAACTTCGTGTGTAGAGTGCATAGTAATAGATGCGAAAAGGGGTAAGAAAGAGGGCTTGTTGACACCAATCGACAAAACTTGTGAGCCATTAGGTACTTACCATATTGACCATGTGGGTCCATTAACCGAAACTCGGAAAAAGTATAATCATATTTTAGTCATAATAGATGCGTTTTCAAAATTCGTTTGGTTATACCCAACGAAATCAACCGGGGTGGAGGAGGTAATCAATAAATTAGAGAAACAATCCTCAGTTTTCGGCAACCCGAAACGGATTATAACGGACAGAGGAGCGGCTTTTACGTCAAAAGCGTTTAACGAATACTGCACGAAGGAGGGTATACAACACCTGTTGATTGCAACCGGTATTCCACGAGGCAACGGACAGGTAGAACGCGTTCACAGGATCATTGTTCCAATGCTGTCTAAGAAATGTCAAGGTAACCCAACCCAGTGGTACAACCACGTCGCAAAAGTACAACAGATTTTAAATAACACTGCACCACGCAGTACGAGAATGTCACCTTTTAGAATTCTTACAGGATTAAACATGCGAGTAGTGGATTACCCAGACTTACATGAAATTTTAAAAGATCTCGAAATAGAGGCATTGAATTTAGAGCGTGATTCATTAAGAAAGAGTGCGCATGAAAGTATAGAAAAAAGACAAAAAGAGAACTGTAAGACGTTTAATCAGAAAAGAAAAGAAAGCCGTGAATACAACATAGGAGATTTGGTAGCCATTAAGAAAACTCAGTTCGGGGTGGCTACGAAATTATGACCGAAGTATTTAGGACCGTACAGGGTAGTCGCCAAACTAAACCATGACAGGTACGAGGTTGACAAATTAGGAAATACGGAAGGACCAAAAAACACCACTACAGTGGCAGAAAACATGAAAAGGTGGACTTAATTATTCGAGGTCGAATAAGAGGTCAGGATAGCCGATTGTAGGAAGAAATAATAGACAGAACATGTGGCAGTATTGTCACTGAACGAATAATATAGTTCAGATGGCAACACTGCAAATCAGCTGTTAATCGACGAAGCGCCCATCAGCAGCCATCATTGTTACGGTCAACCATTTTTGTAAAATAGACTAAGAGATCATTGTTCAAGCGTAAGTCGTTCAGTTCGGTTGTAAGAAACAAGAGTGAAGTAAATATTGTAAAATGCGGTCGCGCCACCGCCTGAAAATTGAAGTGTAATAAAGTAAATGAAGTTTAAAATAAACGCAGTGTTCATTTGGTTTAAAACAAATCCCACATTTATGGTGTCGCCAAATTGAGTCCAACAACCAATTCTTGCATTGCCGTCACTCCCGTGCCAGTGGAGTATATAATTTATATTATAAAGCTTTATGGGATAACTGATTAGTTACGAGCCGCCATCATGACACAACGTGTTAACGTATCTATCGCCAAACGGGACGCCTTCCCGCTATCCGCCGTTACGTCGCCAATGGAAAGCCATCCCACTATTCGACGCCAAATCGTAGCCGCCACGTCGCTAAACGAGAAGGCATCCCGCAATTCTCCGCCAACGTCAAAACGTTTTTATATCGCCAAACGGGACACCTTCCCGCTTATTAGTCGCCATCGTCATAGGTATTATATTGCCACTGGAAAGCCATCCCGCTATTCGCCGCCACGTCGCCAAACGGGAAGCCATCCCGCAATTCTCAGCCAACGTCATAACGTTTGTATCGCCAAACGGGACACCTTCCCGCTTATTAGTCGCCATCGTCATAGGTATTATATTGCCACTGGGAAACCATACCTTTATTCGCCGCCAAAATCGTAGTCGCCACGTCGCCAAACGAGATACCATCCCGCTATTCTTCGCTAACATTATAAAATTTATATTGCCAAATTGCCGATCATATTTGTGCAACATTTCCTTCAAGCCGCCGTATTAAAACAATGGAAAACTCAACTAGAAAGAGTATGCGAATTCAACAACAAGACAGCCTTAGTAAGTCAGTTTCAGTTGAAGATCAAAGATTGGATAATGATGATGTGGATAACGGATCCAATCATCAAGGTAGTGCGTCAACTAACTCTAGCGTATTTACCAAAGTTACACTGGATAGTCAGCAACAAATGCTCGTTGCCATGCAAAAACAAATCAATGCTCTGAGTAACCAGCTGCGAGGTTCTCAGGTCTCTCAAAGTTGAAGGAAAGTGAACATCAGTGTGAACTTCTGAAGTCCACGGTACGCGTAGAGAACGGATCAAGGTCAAATCCCATTGCGACCTCAGTGGATCCCGCTGTAGATACCGCTATACAACCTACAGCAGTCTCAACGCAGATAACAACGAACTCGCAGAATAGTTCGAATACTTCTATGCAGTCTACGCCAACGTATACGGCCGTCACGCACACGTATACTCAGTGTCCCTATGAAGGTACTACATCGCCAATCTTCACAGCCCCTGCCTTCATTACAGTCGCAGCCATTTGCTAACGTTACACCAGACAGTTCATATCTACTTACACTACTGAGAAAAATTCAAGATTTGTCAGATTTCGACGGATGTGCAGAAGACTAGCCTATGTTCGCCGCCGCCTTTGCACAATCAACTGCATCATAGAATTACTCGAATTTCGTCTCGACAATCAACGTCTACAGAGATGCCTAAAGGGTGAGGCTAGAGAGACAGTGCACTCACTTCTAATCCATCTGGATAACGTTCCTGCCGTTATGGACACTTTGCGATTTCGATTCGGCCGTCCAGATCTACTTATCAAATGTCAGCTGCGAAAAGTACGGGAGATGCCACACATATCAGAATCCGCCATCGACAACATGATTCCTTTCTCAGTCAAAGTAAAAAACCTAGCCGTGTTCCTACAATCAGTAAATGGTCAGCAGCACTTGTGTAACCCAACATTATTGGAGTAGTTTGTGGGTAAGCTACCCATGAGCAAGAAACTCGATTGGGCAAAAACCTCATCGATGATACAGCCATATGCCACAATCAAAGATT
>CM050322.1:63464669-63489669 GCA_027475135.1 Bactrocera correcta
TGTATAGCTGCCCAAGGGGACTACTTTGAAGAGGATGACAGAGTTGTAAAATAATTTTCAAATATACGGTTTTATGGAATCAGTCTCATTACTTAAATGTGATAATACGAATTATTTTTGTTGTTTAAGCTTATTTATTAGTAATAACTTGATCTCTAATTATATAAATGAAATAACGTTGGTTGCTCATAAGAACGTGTGTATTTTCATATTTGTGAGATGCTGCCTATCTCTTACCGTCATCTGTGTATTTAATGTATGGAACATAGAGTGGCGAAGGCAACATGCAGTATCTGTAGAAAGTTAAAATACGCACGTTCTTATATGAATGGTTATTTCGACGAAAGCACGACTTCACGGCAGCAGGTTTGAAGTTGTCGCTGTCGCTAAATTACAACCAGATCTAATTTTGCCGACGACAATAGGCAGCTGTAAAGCTGTAAAACTAATATGTGAAATGTAAAATTATTAAAAGCTCTAACAAGTCCATCGTTATGTTATCAACAGAAGCATAAAAAATATCTAATATTTCAGATGTAATAACAGTTGATAAGTTAAAGCAATTGAATGCAACAAAGATGTGCAAATAAGCTGCTTGACAGCCGTGTTGTGTCGCCTGCTTTGTCATAGCTTAATACTTATACGTATACAATCACTTACGCTATGTTAGTACATGCTAATGCTTCATTATGTCACCGACTTTCCGCCCATCCGTAGTGACAAGGTTCTCTTTTGATCACATGTATGGAATGGCAACATTACTATAGTGCTACTACCAATGGTTTTGCACACATCTAGCTTTTTACGTGTAACGTCTTTAAAATCGCGCCGAAACATACGGGTACCAGGTTTAAAAAGCAGACTGTAACGAAAAGGTCTATATCATCGTACCTTAATAATTAAAAAACTTTTAGCCTTAGAAACAAAAATGTGGTGTGAATATTTCGCTTATATAGTCAGCTTGCTGCTATGACATTGCGTTCGTGTCGGGGTCGAGCGGGGCGGCTGGGGAGGCATACTGCGTTAGTTGTGCAAAATCGGCGCTCTCGCTTGTTTCTATTCAGTGTAACTCGTGACTTCGACTTTATAGCGCGGTGTATGTTTTGTGTGTTTGTCAAGTTTATTTAAACCGATTGATTTATACAAAAATAAGTTTAATTTGGACAGTATTTATATTTAAAATAACCATAAAGTGATAATAAATATATAAACTTTTGCTGTGTCGGCCTCAGCTCGTGCAAGAGCCAGCCAGAAATATCATTACAAAGAAGGTGCCATAGGCCACGCATAGGTACCCCAATGTCCGGCACCGAGCGAGCGAGATGGTTTCGGGAACGTCGCAAAGCTGCTGCCGCCGACTTCGCGAGTATCTCTATCACTGGAATGCCTATATTTATAGACGTAACGAATGAACAGACGATCAATATATCCATTGGATCTGCCACGGAACTGAGAGATGTTAATATCAGTAGAAGTGAAGCAATGCAAAATTATTGGCGTTCAGCGGACAAACGCTTTAAAACGGTATTTGAACCTAATCCGTTTGGTTTATCTTGCAGCGTTTGTGATCGACTTTTGATCGAAAGAGACTTAAAGAAAGTGAACATCGCAACATTTCTTTCCTTTAAACAAAATTACCCGATGAAAATTTGACGGAATTTCGCTTATGCAGTACCTGTAGCAAATCTATAGATGCCAATAAAATCCCAACGCTGTCGCGCTTTACCATTCATGCAAATTCGTCGATTACGCTACGAAGGTAACTATGGTATAGTCGGCCAGGTAATCAATGTACCTGTCGATGTAAACAACATGGTGCAGCAATTACCGAGGCGAATAGACGACGATTTTGCTTTTAATGTCAATATAAAAAAGAAGCTTATTCATAAATGAAATTACTTGAATTGTTTCGTACGTAGCTCAGTTATCAAGGCCTGGCTGCGTTATTTGGTAAACCAACGGTTACAAACACTATGACATAAAGATCGACTGGAGTGTGTTTGACAAAGATATGGATGACAATATCGGGCTCGAATTTCAGATTGAGTCTGTCGACGCCAACTTTGCCCCAGAATCTGAAATCCTGCAGGCTCGACAACATACTTTGCTATGGAATGAGGAACAATGTTTGGATATTGCTCCGGGACAGAACTCATTTCCGATCAAAATAATCTATGACTAAAATCGTTCTATGCGGCGATTTCAGTTGCGATCCACAACAAAACAGCTATCTCGTTGAGTTCATGAGGAATAAATTCGCTCAACTACGTACAAACATCACCGACAACATTAGGCAATACCACTTTGGACTGTACATTCACCAGAAATAATAATGTTGACATTATGACGTATGTTGCTTATTTCACATATCACAGACATATGTTAAATAAAGTTGTCGAATATTAATCGTAATAATAAGTTTTTTATGTAATCGAAGAACCAATTTTTGCCTTTCGCATAGCCGGCTACTCGTTCAAGGATAGGTCGGTTAACGATTAGCTGTTAAAATTCAACAGCTGAATGTTATTTTATAAATGCTCCCAACCAAATTTACAGCCTGCACAACAACCGGCAGAGTTAACCACATCAAAAATTGCAATGTAGACAACAACCAGAAATGCAGAATTGCATTCCAGTTTCAAATCGATTAAGAATTAATGTAGTAAATTTTTTTTTATTTTGTATGGTAAATTTATCAAATTAGCGCTTTAATCGAGCAAAGACCAGATCAATTAACCCCAGTGCGAAAAGGCCGTAATAGCCTCTGCGGACAGTAGAAGCGGTGATGAATTTTCATTTACATTGATTACGTTACAACAACTACGTTGTCAATACGGAAGGCAGTACGACGCTGACTAAATGAAGCATAAGGCTTTGAATACGAAAACGACTGCATGACAGCGAAATTTTCCTGTCTGTAAATGTCGTATTAAAGACAGCTTCTTGAACATTTTGAAGACGGCGTCGATATATCAAGAAGATGGTGTACATATCTTCGTTGTTGCCGTACTAAAACTGTTCACTTGAATGCCATTAACATATTTTTTTTGTTTAAAGTGATTCACTTATATCAAAACACAAGCCTACAGAGTCTAAAAAGCCTTCAGAGACGGTCGAAAGATCATTGCAGACATGGCTCGTTCTCGACGACCTTCGACTTCGTTCAAAAATAGTACCGTAAACAGGCCTCTTTGGCCCAAAGACGTACTGAATACCATCAATCAACCACCGTACTCATAAGATTTGGCTCCCTGTAGTTTTTTTTCCCAAACTGAAACACGGTTTCAGTCGACCGAAGAGATGAAACAAAATTCGCTCAAGGAGCTGAAATCCATCCCAAAACGTGCTTATGAAAAGTATATGGTGGAGATTACTTTGAAGACGACAAAATAAAAACTTATGAATTATTAAATATTGTGCGTTTTATTTATAATTTTGGGTACTTTTTTGTCATGGTGTATAAGCAATGAAAGCTATGGATAGTACGAGTCCGCTCGATTACTAAAAGCCTATGAGAGCGGTTTTAAATAGATAATTATCAATAGTTAGAAAGCGTTTCTTAATCTTAAGAACTACCAAAAACTAGCAAATTAGAGCATAATTTCAGAGCGTTAAAAGCAGAGAGCTCTTAGAGCGAATGTTTGTGTGATTTGGCGTGTTGGGTAGTTCATTTGTATATTGATGACCGCACAGTTTACAAGGATGTTTAAAATACACGATATTAAATTTTTGAAAGGGAAACTTATGACGGGAATTCCCTGATTCAACTGAAAGTATTACCCCCTATTATAATTTTTAAAGCTATTTTTTACGCAAATTTCCCAACCTATCGAAAAGTATAAAATACTTGTATTTCTTTTTCGACTTATTTTGTTTTCTCACAAAGCGGTCATGAAATAATTACATTTTTAGTTTTAAATAAAAGATATTCGAACTAAATTCGTCGATGTAGAAGAAATCAATATAATCAATTTAACGTATTTTAAAATTTTTATGTAACTTTATTTTCATTAAATTAATTTAAAAGCGCTTAATGTCATTAAATATGTTAGATATTGTTGGAGAACAAACACAAGATGTCAACGCTATGACAATTCAAGTTTTATTAACCACTATAAAAGACTTAAAGTACAGAGTAAGCACAGTATAAGAATGATGAATGACAATGTGAAGGGACACAATGAATATGAATTAGGGTTGCATTTAGGGATGACTAACAAACTCCGCCTCAACCTTAATTCGTTATTTTAAATACAAATGTTTACAAAAATTTTCATGTTTAATCTTACTTAAACTTTTGGTTAAACCATCAGCTACATTATTGGCTGTAGAAATATGTTTAATATCGATTTCTTTTAACTTATGTTTATCTTTTATGAAATGAAATCTTATGTCTATATGTTTACTACGTTTCTTCGTTGCATCGTTTGTAGCAAGAAATGCAGCTCCTTGGTTATCGCAAAGAAGAATTGTAGGATTCTGAACATATTCCTTAAAACCAAGTTCATTTAAAATACTTCGAAGAAACATCAGCTCCTTAGTGCCTTGACACATGGCTATATACTCCGCCTCCATCGAACTTAAGGCGACAGCATTTTGCTTCTTCGCTTCCCATTGTATTGGCCCGCCACCAAAGTAGACTATAAAGCCAGTAACCGATTTTCGGTCCGTTGCATCAGAAGCCCAGTCTGAATCTGTGTAGCATAAAAAAGAATTATTTCGCACAAAGTGTAAACTTACGTCGTTCTTATATTTCAAATAACGAAGAACATGTTTTGCAGCAACTAAATGTTCCTTATGTGGATGACTGCAAAATTGTGACAATCTGGAAACTGCATGCGCTATATCTGGTCGCGATATTGTAGATAAGTAAATTAGTCCACCAATTAAGGACTGGTACCTCTTTGTATCTTCGCCTGCACAATTGGGTCTAGTACATTTTTGTAATACACAGCCGCTAGCCAATGGAGTAGGGGAAGTGTTACAATCTGTCATACCCCAGTAATCGAGTAACTTCTTAATGTATGACCTCTGGTGAATTCTGATCTCACCACGTTCGCCTTCTCTCTCGATCTGCATTCCAAGGTAGTGCTGTATGGGACCTCTATCCACAACATTTACATTTTCGCTTAGTTTGGTTACAATTCGATGCATTGACTCTCTTGAACTGCACGCAACAATTAGGTCATCGACATACACGCCTACTATGTTGATTTCGTTTTGTGTTCTTTTATAAAACACGCAGCAGTCCGACTTGCATCTTTGAAATCCAATTCGTAACAAAATTTCGGTAATCTTCTCCGACCAATCTCTTCCAGCTTGCTTTAGCCCATAAATAGATTTCTTCAAACGACAAACGCTATTTGGCTTTTCTGGATTTTCAAATAATAGTGGTTGGCGCATATAAACTTCTTCTTTTAATTCACCGTTTAAATAAGCAGCTGTAATATCAATGTGGTTTACTAAAAGTGAATATTGAACAGACAATGCCAAGATTAACCTTATGGTTACGTGACGAACAACTGGCGAGTATGTATCAAAATAATCAATTTGTTCCTTCTGTGAACAACCTTGAGCTACGAGCCGTGCTTTGTATTTTTCCACGCTTCCATCAGCTCTTTTCTTTGTAGTGTAAACCCATTTACAACCTATAATGTTTTTGTTTTCAGGAACATCTACGAGTTCCCATGTGTGGTTGTATAAAAGCGATTGATATTCTAGCTTCATAGCTTTTTTCCATTCTTCAGCATATTCATGCTGCAAAGCTTCTTTTACATTGATTGGATCACTCGACACACAAGTGACAGCATTGAGAACATTTCTCTCACGCTCAACAGCAAACCTCTTTTTCGGTCTACCAACACGACCGGTTCTAATAATTTTTGGTCTACCTCGTTTTACACGACCATCCGCATTAACAACTATACAATCATCTTCGAAACTGTTATCATCAGAAATATTTTCATCTGGTAAACTATTAACATTTTCGGAATTAACAACAGCAATATCGTGTTCGTTCTCAGCAACTGCATTAGCAGCAACAACATCTTCGGCATCATTAACAGTACCAATATCATTCACAGCAACAACATCATCAAAGTAATAATTCGTGTAAATTGTGGATTGCTTTTTAATTTCGCTTTCATTTGTGTATGAACGATTAACATTAGTAACATTGTGTTCATTACAAATCGACTCTTCGAAAAATATAACATCTCTGGATATAGTAACAGATTTATTTTCGCTGTTGTATAGACGGTAGCCTTTAACACCTTCTGCATAACCAACAAATTTAAGCATTTTGCCCTTTGGAGCAAACTTTGATCGACCGCCTCTCTTGTCTAGTGCGACAGCACTGCAACCAAATATCTTCATATGATTAACACTAGGCTTGCGACCGAACCAGCGTTGGTATGGAACAGAATCTCTTAAAATTTTTGATGGTGATCTGTTTCGTACATATGTATGTAGCCGTATTTACCGCCTCGGACCATAACGAGTGTGGTAATTTAGACTGCTCTAACATACAGCGTGACATTTCAACGACTGTACGATTAAACCTTTCGGCACTATCAGCTTTCATAAATACGACCTTTTCCGGACCTGGAGCTTCCAGACACGTGGCGACGACTGTGTACCAACAATCCGCCGTAATCAAAAGACTCTTCATCAGGACACACCATGATTAGAAATTTTCGCCGTCCAACTTGTCGATGCTAATATTCATTGTAATTACTTTACACACTTAACGATGGGACTGGGCCCATAACCCTTGTTAGATATTGTTGGAGAACAAACACAAGATGTCAACGCTATGACAATTCAAGTTTTATTAACCACTATAAAAGACTTAAAGTACAGAGTAAGAACAGTATAAGAATGATGAATGACAATGTGAAGGGACACAATGAATATGAATTAGGGTTGCATTTAGGGATGACTAACAAAATATTTGAATTACATTTTTTTTTAAGTCCAAATTTCCGAACATATCGTACATATTTATTCGAACCGAACGCTATTACAACAAAAAATATAATTTCAAAAAGAAAAGGAATGCAGGAATGTGTAACAGCGACCTGTTACGAAAAAAAAACACAATGCGTACCATACGAACAAGACCGACGTCATCCGTTCAAAAAATCAGGTTGGGCGACAAAAGAGTCCTTGTGTGAACTGGCAAAGCGAAATTTCTACACAAGTGTGAACAAGCGAGATTTGGCGAATTCATTTTGATATACTGAGAAAACCTCAGGAAAATTTGTGAAATTTATTTTGTAAGGTTATTCTTGTTCAAACCTCACAAGAAAAAATCGCAAAAACTCACCACATGAGGTGAAAAGCACTTTGCTGTGAACCAGGAAAATAAAGAAAAGGACACCCAAGAAAACGGAGTAATTTTGCAAATCTGTTTAATTTGGTGCATATTTATTTTTAGGATATCAAAATGTGAATGAACAACTAACGCCTTTGGAGGAATAGTTCCTGTATTCAATAGAATAATTTTAAATATCTTTAAAAATATTGAAAATAGCAAAACAAACACAGCCGTTTTTGCATTGTAAAGTTTGCTTTCAGACATCACAATTTTGTGAGCTTTTGAAATCACCTCATCGTACAGAAAACCTCACAAAAGTTAGAGTGATGATTTTTGTGAGGGCACGAGAATAGGGCTGTTAGCTTATTTCGAAATGTGAAAATCTGTTCTATCGATTAATTTCAAGTGTTCATATAATTTGAATTTTAAAAACAACTTGTTTCTGCCACTTTTTCTTTTTTCTTCCCAATTCGCTCAGTGTTGTTCTTCCGGATGGCTAGAAGCTGATATGTAGATGATAAAAAACAAAATAAAAGCGGGATTCCGTAACCAGTCTCTAGTCTCTATTTGAGACATTTTGAGGTAAATAACGGGAATCTGTAACCAGTCTCTAGTCTCTATTTGAGACATTTTGAGACAAAGTATCAATTTGATACTAGTTACTATTCACTAAACAGTCTCTAGCGTTAGTCTCAAAATATTGAGACCTGGTAGTTAGCTGGTCACAAAACTAAAAAGAACTCTTGCTGCCATTTTCAATGTACTGAATAAAGATCATCATGTTTATCATCATGTTTTAAATATAATAATATATATATCGTCGCCTAAAATACAAACCAATGTATCATCAAAAATGAATGGAAATCGCTGACAGATATAATAACCAAAATTTACCATTTTATAACGAAAACTTAAATTTTGTTTCAATATGACTGCATAATAACAAAAAAATATAACCACTTTATATCTAATATTGAAATAAAATTTAAGTTTTCGTTATAAAATGGATAAATTTTGGTTACTATATCTGTCAGCGATTTCCGTTTATTTTTGATGATACATTGGTTTGTATTTTAGGCGACGATATATATATTAATACATTTAAAATATGAGTTTTGGGTATGAAGTGGTTATATTTTTCGGTTATCGTGCACTCATATTGAAAAAAAATTTGAGTTTTCGTACTGCACTATATACTTTACACTTTATTACGTAATATTATTATATAATATTACTTATACATATTTATATATAATATTACCAATGCATGTATATAATATTACTTATTTGCTTAATAAATTTAAAAAGGAAAATATCCATAATCATGAATAGAGGAATTTTTGCGAAAAAGAGGAATTTCAGCGGATTGCCTTATCATCACATGGCAGCGCTCCATTTTGTCGTAATTTTTGGTAAACAAATGAGGTTGAAACAAGTGTAAAATGTTACTTTTAAAATAAAGATTTTTTAGGTAAAAAAAAAACCTGCTAAAAGAGTAAAATGTAGATTTATTTAAAAGATTATAGTGGGATTTAATTAATTTGAAGTGAAAAATTTGAAAAAAGTGTGTTTAATGTGGTGAAATAGCTCTTTTAAATGGTCCAATTTTGCGAATTTTTGATCTTTAAGGCCGAATATCTCCTAAACTAAGCGTTTGCGGACCCTATCAGGAGGACTTCCTCTTTCCAACGGTACCTTCAAATCGTGGCGCCAAATAAATCGGAATTGTGCCAAATAGTAGTATAAATAAGTACCACAAATTAAGATTTCCATAGAACATAGAATCAAGTACCACCTCAAAATATAACATACATATATCTTAATGTAGTACTGGAAAATAATTTTCTTTCAGTCAAATTTTATTCCATGCAAATATATGTACGTAGACAAGATTTAACAAAAAGCAAAATTAAATTCAGAATGTGTTGACTTCTGTTCGTGCATACCAACACAATTACAGTTCATTGATGCTCACCACTGATACAAATATGTACATGTATGTACAACCAGTGACATATTCAATAAAGAAATGGCTTAATGTCTCCCATACATTACTACATACATAAGTATATATTTCTACACATAAATTTTTCTTTTCTTTTTATTCAATGTGTACGTTGAAATATGTGTATGTAACAATATTCATATACTTACATACTGAAATAAATGTCAGTATTTTCTGCTTACATAACGTAATCGAACAAATGTTCATTCGAAAACGAGAGCGTGCATAAAGGAAGTCAATCAAAATGGCGCCAACATGGATATTTATTTTTGAAAACCTTTTTGATATATAAATTTTGATAGCAACGTTCATTGCATTTTAAATCTAATTCGATCGCTGCAAAATGTACGAAAAAATTCAAAGTGCGTCTAATTCTAAAAATTATGCAAATAACGAGCGTGGCAATGTTTTGGGAAAATCGTATGCAATGGGTAATTGCATGTTGGAAAAGAAGCGCGGCCTTAAACCTAGTGATCGACATAATCCCATTAAGAAACCATTTCTTTTAGAATTGAGTAAACAAATTTGGCTCAAAAATTACGTGAGTTAGTGCATAAATAATTGGTGTATATGCTCGTACAAACTTATGTGAATGTGCATTATTCCTGCCCGCTAGAAATATTAAAAAAAAAAAACGAGTGAAAAAGAAGTTCTTGTCAAAGGCAAGAAGGGTAAATTTTAGAACCGGAACCCCCGATTTCGGGGTTAAAATAAGTATGTACGTATAGAGAAGGTTCTCCAGATCAAGATAATATATATAGTACATAGTTGCCGCTGACTTTTGTTTTTTAAGATGTCTGCATTTAAAGTTCAAAAATTCAACTATATAAAACGAGTGTTTCCCCGATTTATAATGAATTCGAAAATATACCCCTGGTCGGACCAACACTTGGGCGTGGTCAATTCTTTCGCGTTGAACTTGGCGGCTTTCGACCGTGCTTCAAAAAAATAGCCTTGCTCAGACCAACATCTAGGCGTGATCAGTTCTTTCGCGTTGAACTCCTTCAAAAAAAAAAAATAAATAACCCTGGCCGATTCAACACCGGGATTTATCAAGACAATAAAAATTCTGAACGATTTTACATTACTCATTACTTGATAATGAATTTTATATTGACGTCATCATCACTCATTACAAAATATGGCAACACTAATCTTTTGCTTGCAACCATTTTCTTATTGTGTGAATAAATGGATTTCAACTAAAGTTTAATATGGAATTAAAGTTATTTTTACACTTTTAGTTTAAAATATAAGTCGGAGCAACACTCGTTTTAAATAGTTGAATTTTGAAGAACTTTAAATGCAAATATCTCAAAAACCTTAAGTCAGCGGCAATCATACATTTATATTTTTTTGATCTAGAGGACTTATTTTTATTCCATTACAAAATATGGTAACACTAATTTTTTGCTTGTTTGCAACCATTTTCTTATTGTATGAATAAATGGATTTTAACTAAAGTTTAATAAAGAATTAAGGTTATTTTTACACTTTTAGTCGTTGAATTTTGAAGAACTCTAAATGTAAATATCTCAAAAACCATAAGTCAGCGGCAACTATGTATATATTTATATTTTCTTGATCTGGAGGACCTCCTTCATCCGTACATACCCATTTTAACACCGAAATCGGGGGACGCAACTCTAAATTCCAGCCAGCAAGAATATTTTTTAAGGTTTTTAATACCACAAACAAAATTAGAAATTTTAAAAGAGGACTGTTTTACAACAAAATTAAAACAATTCAAGGAAATAGTGGAAAGTGGGTTATTCGACAGGCTATATTTTCCAACTCTGAATACAAACTGTAATCCAAAGGATTCATATCTGATCTTCCAGACGGCCAATCAATCATCCGCAGCTGTAGAATGAGGAATATTGTTTTTAAGCCACTGCTGGGTGGTTTTTGTCTTGTATGCTGAAGCAGAATCTGGTCGGATAAATCAATTCTCTGCACTGAAGAGAGTATTCCTTAACTTCTTAACCAAGCCTTCTAAAGCATCCTGCTGCTACACTTTTGCCCCAGGCTTTTCTTCACAGAAGGGAAGAGTTGTAAGGCCTTCACAGGACACTCACCACCAAACCATTACATCAGCTGAATGTTGATCATCTTGAACCCTTGGAATAACATTTTCAGTGGACATTTTTTTTATCTATAAAAAATATATACAATTATGTATACGTTCCTGGCCATTGACTCGTACCACTGGAGAAGCCATCTGATAAATCTAATTATCTTCAAGCTTGCAAATATCGATTTTCAATCGAGTTCTTTTTTGTCTAGCCCATTGTCTCATGTTAATATATATATTCATTTTATAAATAATAATCCTTTTAATTTTATTCGTTTCATATTTAATGACCTAAAATTGAAAATGAAGGAGTCAACAAACGCTCCAAAACATATCGATTTGCTCAAAATTTTTACGCCAGCAACAGATGCCAATGAAATTGTTCCAAGAAATCGTAAGTACAATTACAGCTATTTAATCAATGGTGATACGTTTTTATATACATATGTACATACTTATATACATGAATACGGACATCCAATTGCTCAAAATACAGTATATTACTAACCGACTACAGTGGGAAGTAAACAAATTTATACATTCATTTACTTCTATGTTTTCTTTTTTATTCGTTCCAAAATTCGATAAAAAATATATAAGTACTTTTCCTCCCCATTCTAAATGACAATATTTATAGAAATGAATATTAAAACTTTATTGCTCACTACTAGAGTGCTTTCATAATTTATTGTTACAGATCACTTCCAAAATTTACATGTCCATAAGCATTCAGGCCACGTAGTACATACATAGTTGGAAACATTTTTTTAATTCAATTACATTATTAGTTGGTAATGACTCGTTTAATAGGAATGTTAACTCCATAAATGTAATAACTACCTTATTAAACCCTCGAAATACGTTCCACATAGTATAATAATAGTGTTTACTTAATATTTGTTTGATATACATAAAACTACTGAAAATATTCAAAATATCAGGACAAAGTGTTACCTGCCTGCTCATCCGTTCATTGATCTGACAGTGCAAGCAACAGTTTAAAAAGTAAACAGAGACATCAACCAGTTAATTGAAAACAAAATATAAAACCTTAACTCAGTCACAAATTAAGCTACAAAATTTGACTTTGGTATAGAACATCATAGCGTTAGGTCTATATGCGGTTTGAAAAGCTGGAGTGATGGTGTGTAATTAATGTATTACTCATAGTAATCAAAGGATGATATGATTAGTGTTCAAAAAATAACAAGAATTTTTGTATTATGAAAAAAATACTTGTTCATTCGCCTACATTAGAATTGACGCGTTTAAAATAGTCCCCACTCAATATTATGCAGTTATTCTAGTGCTTCTTCCAACCGCTGGAATACTTTTCAAACTCATTTTTCGGGATGGCCTTTAGCTCTTTCAGTGATTTTCAACTATCTTGTATAACGACGGTCTTTTAAGGTTCACTTTATTTTCCATAATGGGGACAAATTCAAACGGAGGCTGGGGCATCATTCCGCCTTGTCCAGCGTAGACACAAGCACGTATTTGCGATGTGTGCGAGTAACGTACTGCCCGTAAAATCGTGCGTAGAATATGAGAAGCGTTCAATTACAATGCAACAATTTGGTGGCAAATGACCTTGTTTTTGGTAAGGATTATTTTTTACTAGAAAATAGTTTATTGAAATTAAGAAACATAGAAATGACAAATCTTGAAAAGAAACAAAATAAAAAGATATGTAATATGTAGTATATGTGATTCATGAAGACAGATTGATCTTTGGCAAATTCCATCATTTTTATTCAAAATTGCGAGTTAAATAAATTAAATTTCACGAGTACACAAGAAAGCAGATAAAATTTTTGACTACATATTAACAAAAAAATATCATATATCCAATGGATGAACCGTGGAACATAGCAACTGTGAAAACTAACCAAAACCCTGACAATTTTATATCTTATTTATGCTGTTATCCTACGTTAAAAAAAGTCCGGCCCAACCTTAACGGACTCAGAAATATGGTAACCAAAATACGCCAAACGTGAAGTGGACAAATGCTGCTACAATTAAATGGTGCAGTAATTCCAACCGACTCTTAAGAGAATATTAGGAAATGTCTAGGTGACCAAGCGAACGTTAAACTGTTGATCCTAGTGTAAAGACCTGGATGAAATCATTAGCAACGAAGTTCTCTATGCACTAAAAAAAGAGGTGAGAAAAAAAAAAGGTGAAATATGACCAAGAAAGGCAAATTGTGAAAAGTGCGTTCGGTATAAACCCAACTCCAGAAAACCTAGATAGTGGATTCACAAGAAAAGTGGAAAGAAAAAGCAGCGAAAATAATGAAACAACAAAGAGCTGGAGAGTAACAACGTAGAAGAACTACAAAATGCAACGGACAACTAAAAACTTGAGACACAAACCATCACTGGAGCAGACAAGAAGAGTTTGGTCACAAACACTGTACAAGGGCGGTTTTGAGATAAAACGACAAGACAGTAGGAAGTTTGTTCGGACTGAAAACAAAAAAAATCATCTTTGTCACCATACTACAACAACGTTTCACAGGTCTAATTACATTTCCATTTCACTATGGTATTTCTCGCACGAATCTGTGGAAAAAATCAAAAGAGTTTGATTTTCAAACAATCATCTTGAGCTTCTTATTGTGTCAATTTTGCACAATTTCTATCATCCAATAGAACACCGTTTTGAATGTCGTCGTTTAATATTCTCTGATATGAATATGTGTTATACCATATACTATAAAAGTTACAACAAGAACATCAAGTGCCAAGAATGAATGAAATCGACCTACAATCCCTATATATATATATATATATGTGATATACATATCTTAGTGAAATTTATTGGACTTCTTGTTCATCAACAATATCGTTTGAAACCAAAACTGTATGAAATCCATACAAAACCGAGTCCTTGACCTCCAAGTGACCAATTATTTTGGATTTTCCGAGTGACGGTTTCCAGTTAGTGAGAAAGATATGTCAATAGATTTAGACTGGAATGTTACTCTTAATATTATGATGATGCCTAAAATGTATTTGTATGATATCGTTCACAGCTTTCCCTTGGTTTATTTGTTCGATTACTACAATTCGATACGGGTTAAGGAGCGAGAAATTTCAGAAGAATAAAAATTAAGTTCAGATATTGTTATTATTATTGGCACTTATATTAATATCCATAAACTAAACTCTGTCAAAGACAAAATTATGAGATGAACTTTAAAAAAGCACTGAAAATGTAGGACTTAAGTCGAGTAAATATATAGCACTGGAATACAATAAAAATTTTTTGGTTTGGTGCAGCTCTGTGCGCATCGGTAGTCGATATAGTAGGTAGGATGAACCACATTCCCGCTACTAGATGTTTTTTCTTCTTTCTTATGCACAAGAACTGATATGAAAAATGTTTTCTCGTATCATCTCACAAAACACATCCAAAATCAGGTATAAAATCTTAGGCACCAAAATGAGTGTAGGACAGTATAACTTGAATATTATATTAAGTGTACTACGTTGTTTGTAATATCCAAAAGAAAGGTCGAAGATCGTATAATGTATGTACACACACTCCTCTTTAAAAAGTTGCATTTATCGGAACCTGCGATATCGGATCTCTATAGCTGTCATACAAACTGTTCAATTAACATAATTATGTATGAAAAACATTTTTATTTTCTCGAAATTTGGCACGGAGCATAATCTCCATGGTATAATCTTCAAAGAAATTGATTAAAATCGAGTTCTTGTATGAAAAAACATTTTTATTTAACGATTGTCCAACTCAAAGGTAAAATTTCCTAAGAAATCGTTTAGAACGGAGCATATGTAAAGCTGCAGCATAAACTGACCAATCAAAATAAAGTTCTTGTATGGAATATTTTGTACATATTTGTGAAGAGTATTATAGCTTCGGTTCGAAGTCAACATTTCTTCTTTTTTTAATGTAACATAGGTCTACGTTAAGATAATATTTTATAATTATGTTTAAAAAAATTAAAATGAGTATACATATTATAAGTATAATATACAATATAAGCTATATAAAAATATTATATATTATATGTATATTATATTTAACGCTCAAATATTAGTGCAAAAATGATGGAATACCCGATTACGCCAACAGCCATCCTGTGACATAATTCTTATGAAATGAGAAGAAGAATGTAAATTGTAAATAACAATCTAAACATTTTTATTAATTCGTGAAGCAAATTTAATTAATAATGTGACGACATTGACATAGTTCATGTCGTCCTGGTTTCGTCTGGAAATTGGCGCCACATTGCGGAATGAAGAAATGACTGGCGCGCAGTTGTTAACTTCTGTAAAGAAAAAGAAGAAAGTATATTTGGGTCGTTTACGATTAAATATATTTATCTCTTGACAATATAATTGCCAATTTAATGAATGACTGAAAGGGATTGTGAGTGCGAAGTATCCAATAGTATTGTAGCTTTTTAAATTATAGTGAAAAGGTTCTGAAATTATAAGTATTCTGATAAAATTAATTTTGCTCACAAATTTTTTGACAACTTTTATATGCGAAGGAAAACACGCATCATTTTTTAAAAACCAATATACAAAGTGTGTTCCAAAATAAACAGGACTTTTTGAATCTAGCGCCCCTGGTACATATGTTGACTGATGCGTTAGAATCCTATCTTGGCTATCTTTATCGATTGTTCAGTGAGAATTTCATGATATTTCATTGATTGGAAGTGAAGTTATTGCATTTTAAGTGTCAGTATGTTTATGTTATCGGTGCGAAACTAAGCTTCGAACAAAGAGCCAACATCAAATTTTGTTTTAAAATTGGTAAAACTTTTACCGAAACGTTTCAATTGGTAAAACATGTTTATGGCGATGATTGCCTATCCCGTAACAGAGTGCACGAGTGGTTTCAACGTTTTCAAAATAGTTGTGAGGACATAAATGACGATCAACATGTGGGCCAATCAAAATCCGTGATCACCGGAAATTCCATCAAAACTGTGCGTGAAATTGAACATATCCAAAACATCGATTTATCGCATTTTGACCGAACATTTGTGCTTACGAAAGGTGTGTGCACGGTTTGTTTCGCACGAATTGACTGACGACCAAAATTTGCTCTCATCGATCGACGCTTGTGACCGATTATTTGACCGAAAATCACATTTTTAACCACTCCCCGTATTCACCCGATATGGCACTGTGCGACTTCGCCCTTTTCGGGAAAATGCATTTGCCCATGAAAGGAAAGCGTTATGCAGACGTAGAGGTCATTCAAACGGCTTGCACCGGCATACTGGCGGCCATACCGGCCAACGAGCTAAAATACTAGTTTGACATTCTTTTGGACCGTGCAAAAAGCTATTTTGAAGCAAAAGGAGACTATTTTTAATAAAATAAATTGATTTTGACATGGTCCTGTTTACTTTGGAACGCACCTTGTATGTATTTAATGCTTATAAATTTAAATGAATTCAAACTTTGCAATCACAATACCTTTAAACTATTCACTAACTTTAAATCCGAAAAAAGTAACGGTAAATACTTGCCGTAATCATGTATTCTATCATTATTTATTCAGTGCATAGGATTTGCGTACATACACACAAAAGAGCTAAACAAAGATACCCTTCAAATTCCAAGTATTATCACAGTGCTGCGTTGATACTATACGAAGTGTGTTCAAAAAGTATCGCGAATTTTGTGTTTTTTCAAAAATGCGGCATCATTAGTGTGTTGTTTTTGGCCAAAAACGCGCACAAGCAACGATGTGTGTGAGCAGGGGCGTTATCGTGGTGCAAAAGCCAATTTTTGTTCTTCCACAAATCGGGGCGTTTCTGGCGGATTGCTTCGCGCAAATTGCGCATAACTTGCAGATTATATTGACCGTTCTTCCTTGTGGCAAGAACTCATGATGCACCACGCCCCTGCAATCGAGGAAAACTGTCAGTTACTATTCGCGATACTTTTTGAACACACCTCGTACTAAACCAACAAGTTTTTAGCCTGTTTAGTAATAACTTATTATAATATAAATTTGACACACGAAAATTATGTACACGTTGATCTAAAAAAAAGATGAAACAAAATAAATAAATAACATAAATTCGAAAAGCGTATCACCTATTTTCATATGAACTTATTATATATATATTGTCTATTAACTTTCTCTGATTTCAAACGAAATAAAAAAATCTAGGCAAATTGTATTCTTCATCGGCGTTTTATTCTCCTGCATTGCATCCAACAGTGGAAGATCAGGTGGAACTAGCACGCAGAATATCACATTCATTGAGCGACATAAGCAACCAGAAATCGAAAGGCCAATCAATGTATGTGAATCGCAAAAAACGCTCTGTTAAATGGGTTCACGAAGGTGCTGGGCAAGGTACGATATTCCTTATACATATGTGGACACGTATTTATGTATGTATGTAGTATATACAACGTCTGTATGTATGCATGTATAACAAAAGGTGCAAATGGGACATACATTCTCTGTAAAATAAACAATAGGTCTCTTTGAGCCATGAATACCAATAAGGAAAAGTTGTTCCCTTCCATATAGTTTAATAATGCAACAACAAAATAATCCAGCTCAATATTTTCTATCTTTGATAATACAGTTCCGTTGGCTTATTTATTTATCGAAAAATATGCTACTAATAGTATAAAATACTTATTTGTGTCAAATAATTTCAAATAAAAAAATTGACATATCTTAAATACATTGCACTTTTGATTTTTTATACCCCCTATGCGTTTTCCTTTGCCAGTAGTACATGGAAAAATTTATCAGAAAAATGAAGCTAAACATAAGAGGTCTGCATGGCATTGGACAAATGGCAACTCCACATTTCTAAAAATATCAAGAGCTAAAAGAAATTATGAGAAGAAACAACTCTATAAAATTGTCAAACTTTTTATATGTTCTTCATTCACTTGGTCTTTTTGAAGCGACCTAATCTATCTACAGTCTATTTTCTTATTCTCTTGCTCTTGCAAGATTGCAGATTGCAAAAATCCTATACCGAAATATACAAGGGCTCGAGAGCACCCTTTGCAGAATCTATGCATATATATATCTATCTATCTATCATTTTATTGTAAATGACTATTGTGCATGGCTATTGTGAATAAGCGCACCTTATGCATTCATTTTTAACAAAAAACTGTAACAAATCTTTATAATTTAAATAGAAATTATAAAATCTATTTAAAATTTACCTTCCTCAACAATTTAATGTCAAAATATGTGTTTAAGTAAAATGACAGCTAGCACAGGGTTGCACATATTTTTTTACGTGTCATTGCACGCAAATAAACATGTGTTTTGGTTTGATATATCTTACAGCCATTGCAAATAATTTTTTGCGCGTGATTGTTGTTGTGCCGATGCACCAAAAGGAAATATCAGCGATTCAAAAAGGGTTTTGCAAGAGAAAGAAAATACCCCTGTTGTGTTTTGATGGCATGCATTAACTTCTCTCTAATATGTATTTTTATATGATAAGATATCATAAACGCTTTCAAGACTCAATATCTTCATTTTATTAACAAAATAAAGGATGACTAAAACCAAAAGAAAAATATGGCAATTTATCAAACTACATATGTTTTCCCTCTGTTTTGAAGCTTCACACCAATACCAAAATCGAGATATTCAAAACATTCAGACTTATACTAGTATCTTGGATATTCGGAACGAGAATGTATTTCCATTGGAGAAAAGTAAATTTACGCAAGGAAGCACGCTCCCGCAGAATAATAATTAAACAAAATTTTGTATGCTTGGTTTGAATTAATATTCTATTGGACTTCTGAGGAATGTCGGACTATTTTCTATGTGGCATAATTTTGTATCTTAATTTTTAAGGACAAGTTTCTTTCCTTCTAAGAATTTATGATTCACAAAGGTTATTTGTACCTCGAATCGAGACGACGAAATTTTTTGAATCTCATCTTGAACAATTTTCATGCGCACATTTTTTATACTTTTGCAACCAGTATTTTAGTTTTGTTCACCTAACGGTTATGCGTATCACCTAAAATTAAGCGAGATAAATATAGGGTTATATATATAACTGATCAGGGTAACGAGAAAAAATGAAATCCGGTTGACTGTCTGTCTGTCCGTGCGTCCGTCGGTACAAGTTGTACTTGAGTAAAAATTGAGCTATCTTGATTAAACTTGGTATATGGGTTCCTTGGTAAAAAGTTCGAGTTCGTAGATGGACGTAATCGGACCACTGTCACGACCACAAATCGCCATTAACCAAAAACATATAAAGTTCCTTAACTAAGCAATTAATTAAGATGTAAAGCTGTAATTTGGCAAAGGGTATCTTAGTATCAAGGGGCACCCGTGTGTAAAATAGCTAATATGTTTAATGTTCATATTTCCTAAGTCATGTGTAGAAGTTCACGCAAGTGAGGAAAGTTCTCTGATCGACATTCACTTGGGAGTAGCCAGAAACGATTCTTTTACATATGACTCAAGTAACTCATGACTTCCGGCCCTAGACCAAGTATCCTCTAGGAAGCCAAAGAACATCCGTTCGAAGGCGAGCTAAAGTGAGAACGTGAAACAACCCCTCCACAGGGTTGTGCGCTGGGTTTGTGAACCCCAAGTAAAAAATGCCCCCAATATAAGAAATACGACTTGATGGCATGTACCTGAAATGTTCGGTAACTTAATTGGGAAGGTGCCGCTATCAAGTTTGTTGATGTCCGCGTTAGTGTGAACGCTCACCACCATCCAAAACATGCGATGGACGGGACAAGGACTGAGACGTGTAGGTTCTTGTGGTATTTACTACAGTGGCCATTTAAATAAGCACAAATTCCGTGTGAGATTCGTGGTGGAAGAGAGACTCCGTCGCAGAGTACTGTTATTCACTCCGGTGAACGAACGTCTAGCCACAATCAGCATCAAAGCGAAGTTCTCCAACATATCGCTGATTTGCGCCCACGCGCCGACGAAAATCGCTTGGAGTGTACCTTTGAGAGCTGAGCCCGCCACGATGTCAAAATCGTGCTTGGTGACTTTAAAGCCAGGGTGGGCCAGGAAGGAAGCACGTCACCAAACACTAGACAAGGCGTCGATAAGCTGCAATCACAACACACAGCCGTACGATTTCGACTTGCACTCCTGCTCTCTGTAAACACGTGTCAACTACTCGGTATAAGGGAACTGTGAGAAGGCATTTCAAGCTCCTTATGTATACGTATACGTATGCATAAGAAAGCTGGTACGATGAGGAGTACCGTGTCGAAGCGGAGAGAAAACAGACTGCCGACCTCGCAAAGTTACAATCGATAAAAACACCTATGGAATGGGATAGATACCGAGAGTTGAAGAGGGAATTTGCAGACAAAAAAGCCAAAATGGGTGAGTACGAAAGGCTTGACAAGCTGGTCGACAGGGGTTATGCTCGAAAATTCTACGAAAAAATGCGGCGACCAACAGAAGGTTTCAAAACCGGAGCATACTCTTGTAGAACCCCCAAAGTGAGCTAGTGACTGATACCCAGAGTATACTAAAATTATGGAGGAAACATTTCTCCAAACTGCTGAATGGCTGTGAAATATAACGCCAGGGAAAGGCGAGCCCCTTTGCCTAATCCACAAATAGGGAAACACCACAATCTGCGCCAACTACCGTGGGATAAGACATAGCATATACATATACACCGCATATATGTATGTATGTTGTGTGAAAGATTAAAGTCCACCGTCAACAAACTGATTGGACCTTATCAGTGTGGCCTTAGGCCTGGAAAACAAAACCTGTCCAGATATTCACCATGCGCCAAGTCTTGAAAAATACCCGAAACATTTGTTTTTCTAACAAATCTTATGTCGAATTTGTCGGCCAATGTATGAGATATATAGAGTTTATGTATATATAAAATTTCTTAGATTTTAAAGGCATAAATAGATATATTTAGTAATCAGATGGAGTTTTTTTTTCATTTCCAATAAACTTTTATTAACAAATTAACAGCGATTTTTTGAGCTAAAAGCGCGCTTTTTACTTCCGAGTGCTGTAAAAATATACTTCCAAAGTTGTACAATAACATGTCATTAAATCTAATAAAATTATATTACTCATGTCGCCGCAAAAAAGCCACAAATATATTCTTTTTTTGCGTTTAAAATATATGTCGTCCTTGTTTCAGAATAATTACGAAATTTATGTTAAATTTATTTATTTTTAATTTTTTCGTGTTTGAGTTGCTTACAAAATATAAAAGCCGACAATCAATTAATATAAAATTAATATGTAAGAGTCAGTATATTCAAAATTACCAACAATCGTTCTTTCTAGTTTTGTGACCAACTGACTTTCGGGTGACAAATTTGAGAGAATATTTTGTGACTAGACTAAAGATTAGAGACTGTATTGTAAATAACAACTTGCCACAAGTTGAGACTTAACTTAGAAAGGCACACAATTGTTGAATTTTGCGTTTGTTTTTAAGTTCATTGACATATTGGTTTTTTCAGAGATTACTTAAAGCCAATAATTTGACAAACTTTCCTAATCCAATAATAAAAGTTTCCTGCGTTGATACAATTAAGCCATTACTACCATTTTTTCTTTATTTGCATTAAATATGCTTATTAAAAAGCTCTTTACAGCTTTCCTCGTGTATTTTAACATTTAAAAACTGTTAAACATATAATCAGACGATGATTAACGCCAAATACGCCCTACGAAGTATTTTCTGACAAAGCACCTACTGAGAAAACCATAGATAAGGAGATGAATATTTCAAATCTCGTGGCATTGAAAGTTGATAAATTACAATTAATCACATGACTTTGACCAGGAATAAAAATATAAATTAAATAAGTATTTTTAAGATTGCAGGCATTCAATTGAAATTTTTCGGAAAACTAATAAGGGAAATTATTATAGTAACTAACTATAAGTTTTTATTTCACTCTGCATATTAAAGTACGGAATACAAAAATAAATGTATTATTCATAAAATATATAACAAATATTTTTTTTTTCATTTATACGCAACGCAAGGGTATCACCAATAAAGCAAATAAATTTGAACAATTGGCAACTTCTCACAGATGCTAGAAAAATATAAAACATGCGAAAAAAACAAATATTTGACCATGAGTATTGTTCGAACCACTTACGCGCGATTAAGTGTTAAAACTGAGCTTGCTGAGCAAGCTCAAAGTTAAAATTTGAGTAAAATTCTTTAACACGTCGGTCTTTACTATTAATGCGGGTTTGATTATGAATATTTTGATAATAATGTACCATGGTGACCCTGTTATTCTTCTTCTTAATTGGCGTTGGCACCGCTTACGCGATTATAGCCGAGTCAACAACAGCGCGACAGTCGTTTCTTCTTTTCGCTTCGTGGCGCCAATTGGATATCCCAAGCGAAGCCAGGTCCTTCTCCACTTGGTCCTTCCGACGGAGTGGAGGTCTTCCTCTTCCTCTGCTTCCCCCGGCGGGTACTGCGTCGAATACTTTCAGAGCCGGAGTGTTTTCGTCCATCCGCACAACCTGACCTAGCCAGCGTAGCCGCTGTCTTTAAATTCGCTGAACCATGTCAATGTCGTCGTACATCTCGTACAGCTCATCGTTCCATCGATTGCGATATTCGCCGTGACCAATGCGCAAAGGACCGTAAATCTTTCACAGAACCTTTCTCTCGAAAACTCGTGACTCATCGGTTGTTGTCATCGTCCAAGCCTCTGCACCATTAAACAGGACGGGTATTACGGCTGACTTATAGAGGTTAGTTTCTGTTCGTCGAGAGAGGACTTTACTTTTCAATTGCCTACTCAGTCCGAAGTAGCACCTGTTGGCAAGAGTTATCCTGTGTTGGATTTCAGGCTGACATTGTTGGTGGTGTTAATGTTGGTTCCTAATTAGACGAAATTATCTACAAATTCAAAGTTATGACTGTCAACAGTGACGTGAGAGCTAAGTCGCGAGTGCGACGACTGTTTGTATGATGCCAGGAGATATTTCGGCTTCATTCACTGCCAGACCCATTTGCTTTGCTTCCTTGTCCAGCGTGGGTGTTGAGGCCGATGATATCGATGTCATCGGTATACGCCAGCAGCTGCACACCCTTATAAAAATTGTACCCCTTCGATTAAGTTCTGCAGCTCGAACTATTTTCTCCAGCAACAGATTGAAGAAGTCGCACGATAGGGAGTCGCCTTATCTGAAACCTCGTTTGGTATCGAACGGCTCGGAAGGGTCCTTCCCGATTCTGACGGAGATTTGGGTGTTGCTCAACGTCAGTTTATACAGCCGTATTAGTTTTGCGGGGATACCAAATTCAGACATTGCGGTATAGAGGATGCTCCTTTTCGTGCTGTCGAAAGCGACATTGAAATCGACGAAAAGGTGGTGTGTGTCGATTCTCCTTTCATGCGTATTTTCCAGGATTAGGCACATGGTGAATATCTGGTCGGTTGTTGATTTGCCAGGTCTAAGGCCACACTGATAAGGTCCAATCAGTTTGTTGACGGTGGGCTTTAATCTTTCACACAATACGCTCTATAGAACCTTATATGCGATGTTGAGGAGGCTTATCCTACGGTAGTTGGCGCAGATTGTGGGGTCTCCTTTTTATGGATTGGGCATAGCAAACTTAAATTCCAATCATTGGGCATTGTTTCATATTTTACAAAGAAGCTGATGCATGCTCCTTACCAGCTCTTCGCCGCCGTGTTTGAATAGCTCGGCCAGCAATCCATCGGACTCCGCCGCTTTGTTTCTTCAGGCGTATAATTGCTATTCGAACTTCTTTATGGTCGGGCAGTGGAACGTCTGCTCCATCGTCTTCGATTGTGAAATCGGGTTCGCCTTCTCCTGACGTTGTACGTTCACTGCCATTCAGCAGGCTGGAGAAGTGTTCCCTCCATAATTTAAGTATGCTCTGGGCATCGGTAACTAGACCACCTTTGGGGGTTCTATAAGAGTATGCTCCGGTCTTGAAACCTTCTGTAAGCCGCCGCATTTTTTCGTAGAATTTTCGAGCGTTTCCCCTGTCGGCCAGCTTATCAAGCTCTTCGTACTCACGCATTTCGGCCTCTTTCTTTTTCTGTCTGCAAATGCGTCTCGCGTCCCTCTTCAACTCTCGGTATCTCTCCTATCCCGCACGTGTTGTGGACGATCGTAACGTTGCGAGGTAGGCAGCCTGTTTTCTCTCCGCTGCGACACGGCAATTCTCGTCGTACCAGCTGTTCTTTTGCACTTTCCGGAAACCAATGGTTTAGGTTGCAACTGTACGTAAGGAGTTTGAAATGCCGTCCCACAGTTCCCTTATACCGAGTTGGTGACGAGTGCTCTCAGAGAGCAGGAGTGCAAGCCGAGTAGAAAATCTTTCGGTTGTCTGTTGTGATTGCAACTTCACGACGTCGAACCTTCCTTGTGTTTGTTGACGTGCGCTTTTTGCTGCACAGAGGCGGGTGCGAATCTTGGCTGCAACAAGATAGTGGTCCTAGTCGATATTACGACCTCGGAGCGTACGCCTGTCTAGAACACTGGAGACGTGTCTTCCATCTCTCACAACATGATCGATCTGGTTGGTGGCTTTTCGATCCGGAGACAGCCAGGTAGCTTGATGTATTTT
>CM050322.1:63500258-63525258 GCA_027475135.1 Bactrocera correcta
CTGTATCAAATTCTATTAAATGCCTTTTATTTCCAAAGGTTTCAATTAACTCATGGGCCGTAAATCTGTTCTTTTGCAATATTATTAACCGTTTAAATTTATTTATGGGTTTTTGTGTTTCTTGTATTTGAACGCTTTTACTACTTTTTGTTGAGTGTTGGAATTCTTGATTCTGGGAATCATTGGAAATGTTATATAACTCAAGACGCGACAATGGTCAGCTACAATATTAGATTTACCGGGTTGGTATACAAATTTTAGAGAAAACTCTTTTATATTGCATGCCATCTTTTCATTTTTGGAATAGGATTGCGGGGTGATAAAGTAAATATTAATGGTTGGTGATCAGTATGTATTTCTAAATTGGTTACACCGTAGAGGTAATTTCGTAGATTTTTTAATGCCCAGGAAATGGCATAAAGCTTCTTTTCATGAGTTGCATAATTTCTTTCTGTTTTATTAAGAGTTTTGAAGTGAAGGTAATTGGTTTACCCCCTTCCGATAGTACCGCACCCATTGCAACGTTAGAAGCATCGGTAGTTAATACAAATGTTTTTGAGTAGTCAAGTTGTATCAATTCCATTTCTGATGCCAATAGTTTTTTCAATTTATTCATATTTATTTTTAGAAATCCTACCGTTTTCTCCTGATAGGTATTTTGTCAAAGGTTTGGCCATCGCAGCATAGTCTTTAACAAACTTACGATAATATCCTGCAAGTCCCAAGAATCCTCTTAATGCTCCCAAACTTTTAGGTATTGGATAGTTTAAGATTAATTTTATTTTATTTGGGTCTGTTTTGATGACATTTTGAGCTACTATATAACCCAAAAACTCTATTTCTTCCGCGAAAAATTTTGATTTTTCTAATGAAATTTTCACATTAGCATTTTTCAATATTTTTGTAATTGTTTCCAAATCCTTTAATTTTTCGAAAAAATAATTATATCATCCATAAAAACGTGACAGAGTTTTCCAATATGTCCTCGCAATATATCATCCAGTGCTCTCTGAAAAATTCTAGGAGAATTTTTTAACCCAAAAGGCATCCTTAAAAATTCATATTTCATATTATTAACGGGCAAAGCAGTTTTCTAAATATTATTTTCTGTCATTAAAATTTGATGATATTCTGATTCTAGATCAATGGTTACAAAATCTTTTGCTTTGCCAAGATTAGACAGTATTACATTTGTATCCGGAATCGGATAACGATCAGAAATTGTATGCTCATTTATTTTTTTGTAGTCAATTACCATTCTAAGTTTTGGTGTTCCATTGCCGTTTGTAGTCTTTGTTTGGTACCACCCAAATTGGTTAGTTATATGGACTTTTACTAGGTCTTATTATATTATCGTTAATCATTTTATTTATTTCTTCATTATCAAACGAGTTTACAGATAATGGGTAAGGATATTGTCTGCTTCATTTCGGACCCTCATTTTTTATTCTTATTTCTGCTTTTACATTTGTCATGAAGGGAAAGCTTATATTGACATTTGAATGCATTTGAGCAATTTTTCCTTTTATTTCTGTTTTAAGTTCACTTAATTTTTCACCTTGATTTTCAGTATTTAACTTTTCGGAATTGTTTTCCGAATAATAATCATTATCGTTATTCATTTCTGAGCCTCTTCGATATAGGGTAATCGAATAATTACACTGTGGAACATTTTTGGGATTATTGTCTGGGGGGAGAAATTCCAACTAAGCGAAAAACATCAAGATAAGCAAAAAATTTAAAAGGTCATAAAAAAAACTGACACATACGAATGCAAAACCCTTTGAGGGTTGGAATTTCTCACCCCCCAGATTAGCTGTTGTACTGTGTTATCATTCATGTTGCCGGCAAAATCATCGGCTGGCGTTGTAGAACGTTTTTGTTCCACAATATTTTCTTTATATTTACTATTTTCATTCTGCTGGTATAAATCTTCAGCTGGCGTTTTAGGATCTTTCTGTCCCAAAAAAATTTCTTTAAATAAAATATTGCCGGTTAAATCTTTGGCTGGCTTTGTAGAACTTTTTCGTTCCACAATATTTTTTTTTATGAACTTTTTTGTTCCACAGTTTTAATATTTCTTTAATTTTTAATATTACCGATACTTCTCTCGGCTAGTTTTTTGGAGGCTTCTTGTTCCTTAGTTTTGTTTTTAAAATAAATGTTCATACTTGTGTTTTCGTTTTCCATGTTATTCTTTACCCTATAATTAATTTTCCCATTGGACACATCAATAAGTGCCTCAGTCTTTTTAAGGAAAGTGTATCCCAAAAACAGATCCCATTCTAATTCCTCTATTTCATAGAAGATTTCTTCGACTCCAAATATGGTTATTATAAGGTAAAATTTGATAATGGAATAGCCATTCACGGTTTTTACGCGCTTATCAATGGCTAATTCTTTTTTATTATTGTAAACCCCAGGCTTAATGTAGCAAGAGGTTCGTATCGACTAGAGCTTTTAAGTTTTTATTTAATTTGAAGTCATGTAGTTGGAGATAGGGGAGTTCGTCCCTTCTTCGTCAAAAAAATGGCTCTCATTCATATTATTAGTGCTTTGGCTTTTCTCTTGCGGGCGAAAGCTTTGATTACTTTCTCTATACCGCTTTATACCATGTGCTTCCTGATTTTGTTCCCTATTGGCCTGAACGTTTGCATTCGTTTGTATAGGCTTTATATTTTGATAAAAATTGCTATTGCCTTGTTGTCCTCCACATTAAAATCTTTATTATAAAGTCTAGATATAGATGGGTCTATATCCATAGGAGTTGGTTTGGGAAAATTATAATGTATATGGTTATTTGGAGGGTTGTTCCTTTGAGGGAATCTCAAAGTATTGTTTGTATAGATTGGCTTTGACTTGTTTCTATCATAAATGAAATTTTGAGGAAACCGGGCTCTTTAGTTATTTGATTCTAGTTCTTGAGCTTTTGCTAAAGCATCAGGTAAATCTTGTGGGTTTAGAGAAAATATTATGTCTTTTAGTGGGGTATTTAGTCCTGTTATAAAAATTCGTAAGGCATGTTCTCTATTCTTTTTGTTTAATTCTTTTATTAAGTCTGCGTTATTTCCGTGTGACATGATTGTTTTATTTATTAATAGGGTAATTTTTTTGTTGACGAGGTTATAATATTCTACAACCGACATTGTACCCTGCCTTAAGATGCTTACATATGTCTTGTCCGCATATGCAAAGTCTAACGAGATAGAATTGCATCGAAATTGAGTACTGTTCCATGGTTTGTTAATGCATCGTTTGCATCATGCGTTATTTTATTTCTAAGTATTGTGAGTGCAGCAAGGTATTTTCTACTGCTCTGCACATATAGGCTTATAGCGTTGCATCTCTCCAACTAACATATACTATATGTAAATTCATCCTACCAGAAAATACAGGTATGGATTTAACTAACGATTCTTGACATGCTATATTATCGTCTATTGTTTGTGTTAGAAAATCGGTTGCACTATTAGTATTGACTACTATTCGTGAGAATAATTGCTCTACTTCCTCACGTAGTGCCATATTTCTGTCAGCAATAAGGTGAGTTGTTAGGTCTACGGTCAAAGCGTCACCGTTACCCATTTTGTCTTATTTTCAGTTTCTGGTCTTTTTTGTTAATTATTTTTATTTTATCCCTTCTAGGAAGAAGTGCTTTTTTATTCTGGAGGGTCTGGAGTGCAGAATCGCAGAGTTATGCTTTATTATAAACCGGAGGGTGTCCCTTGCGGTGATGAATCGCGGATTCAATATATTTTTGTTATATAACTGGCCGAGCCTCTATTAAAAAAATTTTTTTGGTTGGATTAATTCTCTGGAGGGTCCCTTGGGTGGTGAATTGCAAATTATGTAATTTATTTGTTGTACAAACCATTAGTTACAGACTTTAGTTTTTTTGTTTTTTAAGTTTAGGGCATTCCCTAGTATCATGATCGCCCTTACAAAAGTCGCAATATGACAATTTCTTATATTTAATAGTTGGGTTATTTTCCTATTTCTAATATAATAATAGTTAATTTTAAATTCAACTTACAAATATATTCTGTCGCTGTCTGGTATAATTTCTGCTGCCGCTGTTGTCACCTCCGCTGATAATGCAATTGTTGCCCCTGCTGTTGTTACCGATGTTGATGATGTTGTTTTATAAAGTATTCGTATTTTTGTGATTTAAGTCACTCTTTCCGTTTTTGTAATTTCGTATTTTGTCGATTAATTATGTTTCAGTTAATTATTTTAGTTATTGGTTTTAAATCAATTATTTAAACAAATTGTTTTACATTTCTTGTTTTTATTATCCTAGGATTGTCACTTGTCACCTGGCTCCGCTTGGAACATCCAATTGGCGCCACGTAGCGAAAAGAAGAGACGACTGGCGCGCTGTTGTTGACTCGGCTATAATCGCGTAAGCGGTGTCTACGACAGTAAAGAAGAAGAAGATTGTCACTTCGTGGCTTGTTTTTACTCACTTTATTTCAGTTTTTGTTTGGTTATTAACACTCTTCTAGTTATTTTTGTTATTTTTTAGTGAAAGGTTTTCACTTACACTTTTTGGTCACTGTTCCTTTTCTAATAAATTATTTAAACATTTTTTTTTAATTTCTTGTTTTTATTATCCTGTGATTGTCACTACGTTGCTTGTTCTCACTGATTCTATTTCAGTTTTTGCTTGGTTACTGCTACTTTTCATTAAACATATCTTTTCAGAAGATTTTTTTTTAAATTATTTTTAATTATTTCTTTATTAGATCATTCTTTATATAATTCTTACTTTTAACTTTTCTTCACTTTAACATTTCGTGTTAATCTGGTTTTTTATAAGAGCATTTTTTATACATATAATTTTTGCTTGATTTTTACTTTTCTTTATTTTGAAAAGCACTTTTGACTTTGTGCCACACGTTGGGCGCCAATTAATTCCCGCGAGGAGGGGATTTTAAAAAATATTTATATATTTTATATCTACGAACACGCATGGTTCAAATCTTTATTTCTGAAATACTAATATTTATACATTTTGGTCTTATTATCTTAAAGTTAAAGCTAAAGCTGAAGTGTAAGCATCAGCTTGATTGAATTCAGAACAAAGAGTTAATTACAATATGTATTAGTTAACCTGCACACACCTTTTGTAAGCCCAAATGTTTGGTCCAAATTTTTTATGAATTCACGCTCAGTTTCGATGAAATTTCCGGTGATCACGAATTTTGATTGGCCCACTGCTACAAGATAGGCAATCATCGACATAAACTTGTTTCATAAATTGAAACGTTTCGGTAAAAATTTTACCAATTTTAAAACTAAATATAATGTTGGAATGTTATTCGAAGCTCATTTTCGCATCGATAACACGAAGATACTGTCACTTGAAATGCAATAACTTCTCTTTCAATCAATGAAATGTCGTGAACATCCCAACGCGTATGATATTAACTTCACCTCTAATTCGTCTAAAGAGACCCCTAGCTTAAACAACTCGTCTGTCTTTTCCTTGCCTTGTTCCTATGACCGAGAACCCATAAGGTGAGTAGACTTGAGCTTAAGGCTTGCCCGCAATTGTGGTTGCTTTCCGTTAGAACTATACACGCCTTCTAAATACCAAGTACTTCCGTTTAGAAGAAGATGGTTGTGGTCAGTAGACGAATAGAATCATTACTATACCCTCGGTGTATCCATCTATACCTCAGTATGGGAATAGGTAGCAAAAATGAAATCTCACCTTAAGAGACTATAATTTCATTTAACTAGGTTAAACTGGAGCAAGATGGCGCTATGTACATAATCCGACTGAACTCAAAGCTGGAGTGTTTTCGTCCATTCGGACAACATGACCTAGTCAGCGTAGCCGCTGTCTTTAATTCGCTGAACTATGTCAATGTCGTCATATATCTCATACAGCTCATCGTTCCATCGAATGTTATTCGTCGTGGCCAACGCGTAAAGAACCATAAGTTTTTCGCAAAACCTTTCTCTCGAAAACTCGCAACATCGACCCATCGGTTGTTGTCACCGTCCAAACCTCTGCACAATATAACAGGACGGGAATATTGAGTGACTTATTGAGTTTAATTTTTTGAGTGAACTCATCTATGGGCAGTTAATGCAGAGCATATTAAGCTCCTCGGTCGGGCATGACTTAATAGCCCCAGTAACCCCTGCACACGCTGCTCTCTGTATTCCATTTAGTTTTCTGATACTGATTGTTTATTTAATGCTGACCACTAGACCACTGCTCCATACGTTAGAACTGGGCTAAAGATGGCCGTATAAATCCACATAAGTACGTTTGGTTTAAGGCTCTATTTATTGCTAAGTACTCATTTGCAATTGTAGTAGGTTATACATGTTTTGTTTATTTATTTTTCAATGTTAATTTTATTTTTTCCAATTAAATTTTGACGGGGGACATAGAAATTGTTGTACCACTGATTAAGGAAAGATTAAATTAAGGTATTTTTGTTTTACTCGTAAAAAGCATCAGCTTCGTTTTACTAAAGTTTACACCCAGTCCGTTATTCGCTGCCTATAGGTGTAATCTTCGTAAGTATCTTTTCATAATCTCACTGATTGCAGAAGGAAACATCCTTGATATATGCATTTATTTTGCATTTTACGCATGCATTCCTAAATTAATGTACATATGCATTGATAAAAAAAATACATCTAAAATTACAAATAGGAGTTATATATAATATGTACATACATATCTGCACTAATTTATAATACACAATATACCTATAAACGGAATGTGTACAATTCCAGCTCTCTCACATTATTTTATGTTCTTTCGTTGAAGCTTTTCAACTCTAAACACCTTTCTCAAGCATATAGTGCAAAAATAAGCAAATTATTTGAGAACATCGCTATTTACTTAGGCTCAGATGCGAAAATTCATGCAGTTATAAAAATTTGGGAGCTATTAATACCATGGCATATCCATGCACAATAACAATCTTTTCAGAAGTCACTTTTGGCGCCCGGGAAAGTGTTCAAAATTGAAAATGTGAGTTGATGCCAAGAGATGCCACAAATCGGTGAAGAGCAGAAAATTTTAAATATAAGTATATTTATAAAGAAAACACATACAGTCCACTCATTTTAAATAATTACTTTCTTTCTCTCGGCAAATATGTTCATACATACATAAATAGTATATATACATAACTAAACAGACACATGCAATACGCACACAAAGATAATAAAAATGCATATAGGAATTGTAAACTGAATGGGTATACACAAACCATAAATTTATACTCTTTAGAAAGTCATATCAAATATCATAGATAACATTTATTTAATATTGAATTGTATACTTAAAAACAACATGTGGTGTGCAATGCATATCAACATACACATATTGTACATAATTTTCAGTTGTGGATGTTGTTGCGTCAAGCGACACCCGTTAAACATAAATACTATTTTTAAATATAATACTAAACTAATGTATATGAATTAATTTTATATTAAATTTTTGAATTAAAATGTTGAAGTTTATTTTATGTAAAGTACTCACCCTAATAATACTGTTTTATATACTCACCATAATTTTCTACCATAATGTAACGAAATTAATTGTACTTACCCCTTTTTTGTAAATACATACTTACGCGTCCCGTTAGTTTAAGCCGTTAGGTTAAGGTTTAGGCTAAGTCATAAAATTCAATTGTGTAAGAAGAGCATTCGCGAGCGGTCATTATTTTTTCGGCACAGGTAATTTATGTATTTAGTTCACGCATTCCCAAGTAATTAACTTATCTCAAAAAAGCTTGAGATTTTTCATGGCGCCCGAGCAGGGCATATACAAGTTAACGCACCATACGCCGAAATTGGCTTACATAGCTTTTACAGGTAAAGCTTACGTAAGCATGCGACTTGGACAGCGGTCGCTATCCCACGGCTAAACGACACCACACGCGCATCCGAAGTAAATGATGAGACAGCACCGCCGCTACCTGAGAACGTCAGTGCTTTCCAACAACAACAACAACAACGACTTCAATTCAACGTGACTTGCTAGCATAAGTTAGGCGTAAGGAAATTTTTGTATTTAGTCCTAAGTTTGACTTTCAATAAAACACACATGGCTCGCTGCTAAAAAGTTTTTGTATTTTAATGTAATCAAATAAATAAATAACTGGCGCCCAACGTGCTAGTCGCGACTGAATAAGTTAATCGAGTAAAGGCCCTTAAGAAGTGCCTCGCGCTGCGGCTCAAACTACTAAACAGGACGTGACAGCAGAACCAAAAGGGATAACTTCGGTGGAAGAAAGCCCGCACCCAACGAAGAGTGCGCAACGTTGGACCCCAGGTAGCCCCGGCAAAAAGGAAAAATCCAATGCGCCGTTGGACTTTAATGTAAGAACGTAAATAAGAATTTAAGTGAATAGAAATAAAAGTTTAATTCAATAAAAATAAGTGAAACAGTAAATCTTTTAGTGAAATTTAGTCGAGAGAAACTTATAATAAATTAAGCAACTTATTACACAGAAGTGAATTGTTAGCGTAGATCTAGAAAAAAAAAATACAAAACAGAATTTTTTCAATCTAAACTATAACAAAAAGCTTGTACAGCTTACAATAAAATAAAATAAAGAACCCGGATCAGTTCCAGTTCTTATAACACTAAAAACAACTCTGCGATTCACCAATGGGACCCTCCAGAGATTGATAAATCCAATAAAGACAAAACGTAGTTACAAATTGGTAACATAAGAATAAAACATAACTTCAATTTTAATTTTTTGATTATTCTCAAACCTTCATCAAATTTTTCGAGTTAAAAAACTTCAAAATGAGCAATCCCGAATCCATTATCAGACCCCCCATCCTTAATACCAATGTACCACCACCATCCACTAACCCCCAGGTAACCCCAGAATTAGCCAATATAATTCGCAATATAGTATACCAAGTGATTTCGGCAGAAGCACCATCATTGATTCAGAATATTATCCACCCAACAAGCACAATAGTAACGGATCAAACAATAGACCCCAGACATGCAGGAAACTTGACAGGACTCGATAGGATACCAGACGTTGTAAGGTGCTTAAGAGACTTTTCTGGTGATCCAAGAGAGTTTGCTTCTTGGAAAAAAAGTGTTGAGAGAATCCTGAAAATATACAATAGCGAAAAAGGTACTCCACGTTATTTCGGCATTTTAAATGTCATACGAAATAAAATCACGGGGAATTCCGACGTCGCTTTGGAATCCTACAACACTCCTCTGGACTGGGAGGCCATTTCGAAATGCCTCAACACACATTACGCCAACAAACGCGACATCAGCTCTTTAGAATACCAAATGTCATCTTTATATCAAGGCAATAAAACAATAAACGAATTTTACCAAGATGTGTTCTCACATCTTTCCTTAATTTTAAACAAAATTTCTTGCCTCGAAATAGGACCAGAGTCCGTAAACATACTGACGAAAACCTACCGCGATAAAGCATTGGACACATTTGTTAGGGGACTAAACGGCGAACTTCCAAAATTACTTGGAATCAAAGAGCCGACCGATCTACCCCAAGCACTCCAGTTGTGTATGAGATTGGAGAACCAAAACTTCAGAACTCAGCACGCCTTCGGGAACCAACCCACATCCCGGAAATCACACCCACCACCACTTCCACCAAGGAAGCAACAGCACTCAACGCAAGCCTTTTACCCAAGTCTTGCCCACATACCACATCCAATGCCTCTCATGCAACAAACAGCATATAAAACTTTACAGCCCCAATATCAACAGTATCCTCAATACCAACGATACCTAACCTACCCGCAAAATCAACCACCAAGACCCAATCAATACCAAAACCCACCAGCTAGACCCAATCAATACCAAAATCCGCCACCTAGACCCAATTACCAACAGAACCTACCACCAAGACCAATTCAACCCAAACCCCCAATTCCAATGGAAATAGATGATTCGCAAAGGACAAAACAAGTAAATTACATGAACAGACCGAACAATAACGGCTTCGCCGGAAAGCGACCGAACACGATTTCAAACCAAGAACACCAACCATACAAACAGCACAGAATTAACCATATTGCACCCGTTGACAATACTATTAATGACCCAAAACAGCAGAACGAAGAGCAAGACGGACAACCATGCGAAGATTACTATAATCAGTACACTTCACACGACAATACCCCGGCAGAAGATTCTAGCGAATTCTCCGACATTCATTTTTTAGGTTGACAAATTCAACGTTACCCTACTTTCAATGTAAAGATGGTAACGGAGAAATCCTGAAATTCTTAATAGACACAGGTTCTAACAAGAACTATATTCAACCCCAACTTGCCAAAATCCCCATTTCAAACAACGAAAATTTCTATGTCAGCTCAGTAGGAGGGAACATCGAAATCACGCATCACACTTTTCTTAACCTTTTTGGACTTAACGACGAAAATCTAAAATTTTTCATTCTACCTACCCTTAAATCCTTTCATGGAATTCTAGGTAATGACAGCCTTAAGCAGTTAGGAGCAATAATTTTCACTTCAAAAAATTATATGCTATTAAAAAATAACATAAAAGTCGTCATCAAACAGCAAACAGCAAAATCAATAAATAATATCGAAATTAGAACGGAACATCTCACACTTGGACAGACAGAAAAACTCCGAAATTTATGTAACAAATACCCGCAACTTTTTTCCGACCCAGACGAAAAATTAACGTACACTACCGTTGTAAGGGCCGAAATTAAGACGACCACTCAAGATCCAGTATATTCCAGATATTACCCTTATCCCATGTCCCTTAAGGATGAAGTCGAAAAACAATTGACAAAATTACTCGAGGATGGTATAATAAGGCCTTCTCGATCCCCCTATAACTCCCCAATTTGGATAGTACCGAAAAAAGTTGATGCATCTGGCACAAAGAAGTACAGAATGGGAATTGACTACCGCAAACTTATTACAGTTACGATAGCCGATCGTTACCCTATCCCAGATACAAATGAGGTACTCTCTCAACTCGGACAAAACAAATTCTTTACAGTTCTTGACCTGAAAAGTGGCTTCCATCAGATTCCATTAGTTGAATCGGATATTGCGAAGAAGCTTTCTCAGTCAACAATGGTAAATATGAATTTACCAGACTTCCCTTCGGCCTAAAAAACGCACCCTCAATTTTTCAAAGAGCATTAGACGATATACTCAGAAAATATATCGGCAAAATATGCTTCGTTTACATAGACGACATAATCATTTTTGGCAAAGACGAAGACTCCCATCTAAAAAATGTTGAAACAATTTTCCGAACTCTACAAAAAGCTAACATGAAAATCCAGATTGACAAATGCGAATTCTTAAAGACGGAAGTTGAGTTTTTAGGATTTGTCATTTCTCAAAACGGAATAAAAACAAATCCAACAAAAGTAAAAGCAATTTTAGACTTTCCACCCCCACAAACTTTAAAAGAACTCCGATCCTTTCTAGGACTACCGCCGTTTTATTAAAGATTATGCAAAACTTGCCAAACCTCTAACCGTACTTTTGAGAGAGGAAGAGGGACGTATGTCCAAAAATCTTTCATCCAAAATTAAAATTACTCTCGATAATAAAGCAATAGAAGCATTTAATAAATTAAAAAAATCACTAGTATCTTCTGACGTCATGTTACAATACCCAGACTTCGAAAAAGAATTTCACTTGACAACCGACGCATCAAACCACGCAATAGGAGCAGTCCTAGAGCAGGACGGCAAACCCATAACGTTCATTTCCAGAACACTGACAAAGACTGAAGAAAACTACGCGACTAACGAAAAAGAACTTCTAGCCATAATATGGGCTTTAAAAACTTTTAGGAATTACCTTTATGGTTCAACCACAGTAAAAATTTTCACAGATCATCAACCGTTAACACATTCACTCAGTAACAAAAATACCAACAATAAGCTGAAAAGATGGAAATCGATATTAGAAGAGTATAATCATGAGATTAAATACAAACCTGGCAGTAACAATATTGTGGCAGACGCACTTTCTAGACCACCACAGCAAATAAATTCCATGTCAGCAACACAACACAGTGACGAAAGTTCAGCTCAAACCTTAATTCCATATACTGACGCCCCAATCAATGCCTTTAAAAATCAAATATTTATTTCAACAGGTGAACCATCTTCATACCAATTTAAAATACCCTTTCCTACCTATCACAGGCATATCATAATTGAAAGAGATTTTACGGAAGAAAGTCTTTAAAAAGATATCTCAATCCTTCAGTAACAAATTGCATAAAAACTGAAGACAGCATCCTAGGCGAAATCCAAACAATTTATCAAATTCATTTTAGTAGATACAGGGTACGTTACACCCGAAAATTTACAAAGGACATTATAGACGAATCTGCACAAGAAACGGAAATAATCAACGAACATAATAGAGCTCATCGCAACCCCACAGAAAATAAAGCACAACTTTTAGAAAGATGCTATTTCCCACAAATGAACGCCAAAATAAAACGAATTACAAAACAGTGTAAAATCTGCTTAGAAAATAAATATGAAAGACACCCCGTAAAACCCATCCTGAAAGCTACTCCGATTCCCAATTACCCAGGCCAACTTGTCCACATAGACCTTTACTACACTAATAGCAAGATAGTGCTCACAGCAATAGATAAGTTCTCAAAATATGCTCAAGCAAAAGTCGTACCTTCCAGAGCATCCGAAGATATAAAAACACCCTTAAGAGAAATCTTGACATCATTTGAAATTCCTGAGAAAATCGTGATTGACAACGAAAAATCATTAAGCTCAGCTTCTATAACCTTCATGTTGGAAAACCAATATGGAATAGAAATCTGCAAAACCCCACCGTACAAAAGTTCAATAAACGGACAGATAGAGCGATTCCATTCAACACTCACCGAAGTACTGAGATGTACTAAGGCGGAGAAAACCCATACCGACTTTGAAGATCTTCTTAATAGGTCTTTGTATAAATATAATTATTCCATTCATTCCACCACAAAAAGAAAGCCTGTAGAAGTATTTTTTGGAAGAACAGTCGGACCTAATCCTTTCGAATTAGACAGACAAGAAAATATTAAAAATCTCAAAAACAAACAAGAAAAAGACCTAGAACTTCATAATAAGAATAGAACTGATTTTAAGACATACAATAACGAAGACGCTATTTACGTTCAAATAAATAAAAGACTAGGCAATAAATTAATGCCCCGTTATAAAAAAGAAATAGTTCAAGAAGATAAAGGCAACACTATTGTAACTAAATCAGGTCGCACCGTTCACAAAAGTTTCATAAAAAAATAATACACTCAATTTTTCAGGATCTTGCTTGCCTTGTGCAATGCAGAAGTTAAAATTTTGGACTATACGAACAGCCACTTAGTAACGATAGAAATAGGAACCGCAAAGGTCCAGACCGGAACATTCAGATTGATACATACCATTAACCTCGACCTATACGACTCCGTGCTCAACGAAATACATTCCTCAATAGAACATTACGTAACAAGGAAAAGCCGTAGCTACTCATTCTTATCCCAAGAAGAGAAATCCATGCGATCCCTATTATCCCAGCTCAAACCCAAAAGAACCAAGTGAGCAATAGATTCTCTTGGCACAGCCTGGAAATGGTTGGCCGGATCCCCAGACAATGAAGATTTGAGAATATTAAACAACAAAATAAATAACCTGTTAGTTAATAATAACAAACAAGTAATAATTAATAAGTCTATTCTAGAAAGAATAAACAATCTGACGTATATTTCTAATGTAATATTAAATGAAATTAAGTCAAATGACATTGTCAAATTAGAAGTATATTTCTAATGTAATATTAAATGAAATTAAGTCAAATGACATTGTCAAATTAGAAGTAGAAAAAGGTATTGAGAGAAAACTAAATTTAATTAAAGAAGAGCTAACAAATATAGATTATTCTATCCAGTGGGCGAAAGCTGGAATTGTAAACTCGTTTATGTTATCAAATGAAGAATTAGTTGTAATCAAGGAAACATTAGAAAAACAAAATACGCCTTACATAATTGAATTTAGCGATGTCAAAATTGCATCAAATTTATCATCTATCATTTATATTATAAAATTTCCCTTGACAAGTCAAGAGCTTTGTAAATCAATAATAACAAAACCTGTAAATCTAGGAAATAAGGCTATTAAACTTAAATACGAAAATTTAATTGTTTGTAATAAAGACATATTTGGTGTCAAAAATAGCTGTAATAATGTTAACGATTTAATAATTTGTAAGCAAGATAATTTAGAAAAAGTCACGAATGCAGCTGCGTTCCAAATCTACTAAAGGGTTACGCATCCAACTGCACTTTAGTCAATAACCACCACATACCAACAATAGAAGAGGTAACACCGGGTTTATTGCTTATCAACGGCTATAATGGGTCGCTGAAGATAGACAATGAGGTTATCAGTCTACAAGGAACCTTCCTGATAAAATACGATAACGCAAGTTTAACTATTGAAAACAAGAATTATACAAATAGAAATCAAGTTCTTGCACAACCCCTACCAGCTATCATCAAATCAGCAGACGTTACAGCACATCTCGAAGAAGTCCTCTCTCTGCAATATTTGAAGGACCTTAACGTTGCAAATATCCAACAAATCGATGCCATCAACTCTAAATACAAAATCAGCCTATTCACTGGATCCACAGCAATAATACTATTACTTTTTGCCCTGTTTGTAATGATAGCAAGGAAGATCCTCCTCAAACGAAAAACAAAATTTCGTATTCAGGTCAATACTAATCTTACACCAACGAAAGGACCAGCCCCTACACTTGAGGATATTTCAAGGACATCCAACGAGGACGCTGCATGTTCTAAAGGGGGAGGAGTTAACGCACCATACGCCGAAATTGGCTTACATAGCTTTTACAGGTAAAGCTTACGTAAGCATGCGACTTGGACAGCGGTCGCTATCCCACGGCTAAACGACACCACACGCGCATCCGAAGTAAATGATGAGACAGCACCGCCGCTACCTGAGAACGTCAGTGCTTTCCAACAACAACAACAACAACAACGACTTCAATTCAACGTGACTTGCTAGCATAAGTTAGGCGTAAGGAAATTTTTGTATTTAGTCCTAAGTTTGACTTTCAATAAAACACACATGGCTCGCTGCTAAAAAGTTTTTGTATTTTAATGTAATCAAATAAATAAATAACTTACATACATACGTATATATGTACGTACATGTATATAAGCAGTGATAGTGGGATAAAAAGAATATACAGCACATGAACGTTGAAAATTTAAAAAAATTAAAAAGAAAGAAATAAGTGAAGTGGATTGCGGAAAATTCCATTCGGCAAATATACAGATTCGTACATTCATATATCAATACTTACCGGAACATCAAAGCAAATATATGCACATATAAGTATGTATAACTAAGTGCAAAAAAATTTTCGAAATAAGTGCGGTAAAAAAAACCACGTATGTACGAGGGCTGTCTGATAAATAACCGACCTCAACGTGAAGCTAGCGGCACCTCTGAAAAAAAAAGTTTCTACTTCAAATTGTGCATATTATAATAGCTACTCGCCAAAATTTCAGAAAATTATCTTGCGCAATTATCTGTTGACAGTCGTTTTTGTGAGTCTATTTCGGTGATTTCCCCAAAATGGAAAAAATTGAATATCGAGATGTAATTTTTTGAAGGGCAATACGCCTTCACAAATTAAAAATGAGTGGGTCTCTGTGTACGGTGACTCTGCACCATCGTTTACCACTATAAAATTTTGGGCAGCTGAATTTAAGCGTGGTCGCAGGAGCTTGGAAGATGATGAACGTCCTGGGCGTCCAAAAGCTGTAACCACTAACGATAACATCGCTAAAGTTCATCAATTGGTATTAGACGACCGCCGGATTAAAGTTAAGGAAATAGCTGAGATTATAAAGATGTCAAAAGAACGTGTTTGTCACATATTAAACCAAGATTTGGGCATGAGAAAGCTGTCCGCGCGTTGGGTGCCGCGCTTGTTTACGCTAGACCACAAACGTGCGCGCATGAACATTTCCAGCGCTCTGCTGGCTCAGTTTAGAGGCAATACGACCGAGTTTTGGCGCCGATTGATAACTGTAGACGAAACTTGGATTTATCATTATACGCCCGAAACAAAAATCCAATCTAAACAGTGGATTGAAAAGGGGGAACCGGCCCCAAAAAAACCTAAAGCTGTGTATTCGGCTGGGAAAGTGATGGCGAGTGTTTTTTGGGACAGCCATGGAATTATTTTTATCGACTATCTTGAAAAAGGAAAAACTATAACAGGAGCATACTACGCATCATTATTGGACAAGCTAAAGGAAGAAATTTCGAAAAATCGGCCACATTTGCAAAAAAATAAAGTCTTGTTCCACCAAGACAACGCACCATCTCACATCTCAACAGTCGCCATGGCGAAAATCCACGAATTGCGGTTCGAACTGCTTGACCATCCACCTTATTCACCGGATCTAGCACCAAGCGACTTTTTTTTGTTTCCTCAACTTAAAACTGCGCTCGGCGGCCAGAGATTTTCGTCAAATGAGGAGGCAATCTCTTTCGTGAACTCGTATTTTGCAGACAAAGACGCCAAGTACTATTTGGAAGGGTTGCAGAGATGGGAGCATCGCTGGGAGAAGTGTGTGGAGTTACAAGGAAACTATGTAGAAAAATAAAAAAAAAAAAAATTGAAAAAGTCGCGTACATGATGGTTAGGTCGGTTATTTATCAGACAGCCCTCGTACAAATATACATACATATACGTACGTCAAGTTCAAAACAGGTGGTGAGTACAGTGGAGTGCAAAAATAAAGGCACATAAGTATTTCATTTGGCAAAGTGGTGAAATTTATATTCACATAAAAGTTCTTTGAAAAGTTAAGATTAACAAAAAAAAGAAAAATTTTAAATTACAAACTAAAAAAAAAAAAAAACATTTTTTAGTGCCGTTAACTTAAAGTACCGATAGAAAGTGAAGTGCCGGTATAGAAGTATTTATTAAACACCCGTTAAAAAATTCCGTAAAATCTGCCGTAGTGTATAAACCAAAATCACCGCCCCGTTTCGATGCAAGGTGAAGTGCCGATATAAAAGTATTTATTAAACACCCGTTTAAAAAAAAGAAGTTTTTTTCGTTTGTCATTCTTGTACATAAGTTTGCCGTTTGTTTATACAAATTTGCCGTTTTGTACAAAGCAAAACACCGCACTGTTTCCGCCTCTGCTACTAAAAGCCTCGCTGTCGCTAACAATGTCATTTACCGCTGACAACATCGCTGCCGCTAACAACAACGCTTCCGCTAATAACATCGCTGCCGCTAACAACATCGCTGCCGCTAGCAACATTGCTGCTGCTGACACCATCGCTGCTGCCAACGACTTCACTGCTGCGTCAACACCTACTTCCTTTGTGGGAATGAGCTGCCGTTGCCTCCTCTGCGAATCATTGAAAGTGGTGCAAACAAAGAAAATAAATAACAATAATTAACATTTGCACCCTTTCAGTGTTTGTCTCTCCCGTTTTACACTTTTATATGCTTATACATATACAATATACGTATATAATAGTTGGACACGTATATATGTACATACGTACACATATATTGACGTGAAAGAAAAAGGGATAGGAGGATTCGTCATAGCGTCTATGATCACACCACTTAAACATTGAGGTGCGATTTTTCTAATAATATATATAACGTGTATATAAATTATAATTTCAATTTCAATTACTTTTTAAATATCAAAAGTATTTTTACAAAAATATCTTAAAATATTATTTTCCTTTAGCAACCAACGTGTCCTGTCAAAAGTTCCATTTGCAACGAACCGCACTGCTGTTAGTTCATCTCGCTGTTAGCTGCTCAGTTTGCTCTCACAATTATTCGATTCAACTTGTATTGGAGTCGTTTGCAGCTAAATGCACTGATCGCTTTCACATTAGTTCGTCCATGCTTGTTTTCGAACTATTGGCTATGTTAATGTTATGTTATTATCCAATGATCGCTCTCACGCACTTGCTTTACAACTGCTGATAAAGTAGGAGCTGCTAACTACAGTGATCGCTCTCACAGCGTTCGGTACTCTTGCCTAACAGCTTTCGGTAATGCTTTTACGTGGGTGACCAGCAGTTATTACTGCTTAACTTATACATACGTTATATACATATTAAATTAAAGTATTATATGTATATTGACAAAAAAAGGGGATCAAACGATTTGCGGTAGCGTTTATATTCTATATTATACATTAAACATTAAAGTCAGTGGGTTTTCACACAGTTTTCAACTTCCCGTTTTCAAACAAAATTGTGCTCAATACGATTATTATATTATCGGTTAGGCTTTCGTATAATTGGAAATCGATATTTTTATTTCGTTTTCGTAATCGATTCCTATTATATCTGTTGCCAACCTTTGTCGTTCTTTTTCGAAATTTTAATTTTAACAAACAAAAATGAACAAGCCAAAGCCAACTATCGTCAACCTCTCTCCAAGTAAGGAGGTGATCGACTTAAAATCATTAAAGCGTCAAAGGACGGTGGCGAAAAGTAGCATTTTGCGTATAAATGCGGGCCTTCTGGAAAAAAACATGTCGTTAAATCCAATTGAGTTGGAATGTCGTCTCGATATATTAAACTTACACAGTAAAAAGTTAATGAAGTGTCAATCTAAAATTGAAGAGATTGATGAAGACGACAAAGCCCGAGGGGAGTTAGAGGACATAATTGCAGAAACAAAATCTACACATAATTAAAACAATTTTAGCAAAAAGTAGAACGTCTATTGCGGACACATCTTTTGTAACATCTCACAGCTCAAGGCTCCCAAAAATGAATTTGCCGAAATTCAAAAGAGAATATTTCGAATTTAAAAATTTTGTAAGTTAGTTTGGTTCACAATGATCCAAATATCCCAGATATTGAAAACTTTAACCATTTGGCTAATTGTCTATCTGGAGAGGCTCTGGGTGTGGTAAAAGCGTTTCAAATGTCGGATGAAAATTATCTGAAGGCGTTGGCAAACCTCAAAAAATAAATGTTTGATATTTTTCAATACAATTTGGAAACTCTTTGACTTGCCAACTATCCAAAGGCCATCGGCATCCTCATTGCGAGCAATGATCGATGAAGTGTCGGCTGTGTATGACTCATTGCTATCGCTGGGCGATCAAGGTGCGAAGAACAGCTGGATTACGACAAGCTACCATTATGGAAAGACTGTGCAGCCACCCTGAATAGAAGATTTCAGCAATTATCAGCAGAAGGAGCATCATGGTCGAAAACGAAGCCCGGAGCCGCAATCAGCACGTGTCACATGACAGGACCAAATCGTCGTTAGTAGCTGCAAATACAAAGCCTCTTTGTCAGCAAATCAAAGGACCACTACATAACTGGTTGCCCCACTTTCAAAACTCTCTCTCTGCAACAGAGATTTGAGTGTGTCAAATCGGTGCCCTTATGCATAAATTGTTTGCGTAAGAGACATACGGTCCCCAAGTGCAGAGCGGATCGATGTCATGTGTGCAATCGATCCCATCATACCTTACTTCACCAGTATCCCGTTTTTTTTGCTGCTGAATCTCATCCGCAACCAAAAACAACTACACATGCAATGCATATATCGAGTATGCCGGATCGGTTGATGTTGTACATCAACATGATGAGACTTGATTGAAATATAATACAAAAAAGCATTGAAATGGTAACAGCAGAGAAACGATTTCTTCTCAACAAGAACTACCTAATCAAATAATTCTACTGAAGATATCAATTATGGCACCGGTTGATGTAATGCACCCAATGTGGAAGATTAACTTCAGGTTTCTCGATACACGATACGAAAGATAACATCATTAATATTGGACATGAACTGAAACAGAAGAATTTGCCTGATACTTCTTGTTTCCTTACCAAAAAAACGGGTTTAAAGAATAATTAAATGGCGTTAGACTACTTTCAGTTCAGAATTTTGGAATGTGGCACAAGATTTCAACATAGCGACTATCTCTTTTATGCCTCTTCCTCCTCCTCCTTCTTTAAGTATTATAGAATCAAAAACACTATATCTGAAAGCGGGAAAGAAATTGTTAATCAAGAATGATCAATCGAAGATGTTCATTTTTATGAAAAAAAATTTATAGGCTCAACAGCTTATAGGAGACCAGCTTCGAATGAGCTGTTAGCTCAAATCAGATGTTTAGGCACTCCAACATACATTGTAACATTTAAATGATCTTAACTGGTTAGATCAACGAAAAGCTTTGTTAATAGCCTATGGTAGGGCTGATGTTAATCCAAGTACGCTTGATATTTATGAGACCCAAAGACTTAAAAGTATACAATAATTTTAAGTCGACATTTCATGGTAGTTTATAAAAAATAATGATGACGTGTTTGGTGGCAAAGTGAAAGGCCATTAGTGGCATATTGAATTACAGAATCGGGGTACTCCTCATTGTTCGCGCCTATCTGGCAACATCTTTCGAAACATATGTTTGAAGCTTCATGGGCAGCACTTATGTGCTTGCTGTCAAACACGCTTCCGTTTTATCTCTCTCTTCAATACAGGAATTCGACCGCAAAGCACGCTTTTTTTTCAATCCGCGTTAATATACTTCATCTTCCGCGAACGCTATTAAACAGCAACATATTTTGGTCCTTCGAGTCGGATATCATCGCATATTAATGATATTCCGCAAATTCGCTATTATTTTCAATATTTTTCCGCATATTTAATATTAATCATGTCTTTGGCAAAAATTCGTGACTCCGCGCTAAATGCTATCAAACGCTATTTGCAATCTAGCAAAGTCGCAGGCACGCATTCAAGGTGAGGAGTGGTACAGCACCGCCAAAGCTAACTTGAAACGTCGTGCGTAACTCAAGGCAGCAAACATTGCAAACTACCGTTCATGATTCAACTGCTCCTGTACCGCTTTCAAAGCTACAGTTGCCGTCATTTAGTGGTGATCCCACTCAATGGCTTCCTTTTCATGATGCTTTTTGCTCACTCATTCATACTAATGTCAATTTGTCGAACGGACAAAAATTACACTATTTACGAAACTGTTTGAATGGGGAAGCATTCGATTTGGTGCATAGCTTAGCAGTATGTGATAGCAATTACGCTGAAGCTTGGGACTTATTGATCGTGAGGTATAAGGTCATGCGTGTCATAGTGGACAGCCACTTCAAAGCACTCAAGGCTATTGGAAATGCAGCCAAGGATACTGCTAAGGGAATAAAGCAAGTGCTTAATTCTATACTTCAACACGTTGGCGCTCTACGTGCACTCGAACGACCAGTCGAATTCTTTGATGATTGGCTAGTTCTCCTAACCGTTTCAAAGTTAGCACACGAAACCCTCAAGCAATGGGAGTTATCGCTCGCCATGAATTATCTACCATCTTTCTCCTTTCTTCGAGAATTTTTTGAAAACCACGCACGCTCACTGGAGATGGTACCATTACTCAACACTACCGCAAAGACAACTACAACAACAAATAATGTTTTCCACACGTCATTTACAGAGCCAGAAGTAAATGTCGCCACATCAACCGCTACTAAGAGACCGCATTGTTCTTATTGCAATGGTGGTCATAAAATCTACGTTTGCTCACAGTTCAGCCAACTCGACTCCAAGGGTAAACTAACTGCTATTAAGAAGTCAGATACCTGCATAAATTGTCTCAGCAAAGGTCATATCCTCGCTAACTGTCATAGCACATCGTCGTGTCGCATATGCCAACGACGTCATCATAACTTACTTCACGAAAACTTTACCAATCAACCGGCAAAGCTCAATGGTCTTTGAAATGAACAACGTTTACATGTAACCGCACACTTCGCCGACCCTGAGCGCGTCATTCACTACAAGGAGGCCGTGCAAAGGGAGAAGGTTTATTCTACATATCAACGCGAACTCTTGATGCTAAATGTCAAGTAAGTACGCTCATCTTACCGAAAATTACTAACGATCTTCCAACCTCCGCTTTACCGACGACTTCTTGGCCGCATCTTACGGATTTGCAACTAGCCGACCGCTTGTATTCCCAGCCCAGACCAATAGACATTTTAATTGGAATTGATGAAATGGACAAATTTCTCCTACAAGGATTCAGTAAGGCTGAACGGCATACACCAATGGCACAAAATAGTGTATTCGGATGGGTACTATTTGGCAACGCTGTCAGTTTACAAAGCCCACCGGTGAACATTTCGACTTTACATTCCGAACTTCATTTAACTCAACTCATCCACAATTTTTGGGAACTCGTTTATGGATGCTCTCACCTCTATGGGACATATGGACCCAGCTGAGACGACAACAGATAAGCTGTACTATATGCCACATCATGCGGTGGTAAAAACCACAAGTCAAACAACGAAACTTCGAGTCGAGGCATCTTTGAAGTCAACCTATGGGAATTCTTTAAACGATGCCCTCATGTTAGGCCCACAGCTGTAACAAGTTCTATTTTCTATTTTGGTTCGCTTTCGCACTCACCGTTTCGGAATCATAGCCGATATCAAAAAGATGTACCGCCAAGTTTATGTCGCTAAAGAGGACACAGATTATCCACGCATAGTTTGGCGTTCAAATCCAGCAGATCTAGTTCGTGATTCTCGTCTTTTAAGGGTCACGTATGGAGTCGCCTCAGCATCACATCTTGCTGTTAAGTCACTACATCGAGCCGTACTTAACGGGTCAAACGGAAGCAAGGAAGTCATCGAAGTTATAAGGTCAGACTTTTATATGGATGACTTACTATCTGGTGCTGATACAATTGATGAACTCGCTTTACTTAAAAAAAACGTCTCCCACGCACTCTCTGAAAGTAGGTTCGAACAGATGGGGAACTAATTCTCAAATACTTAGAGATATGATACCACAGGCATCTAAACAAATTTCGCATCTCTTGGCCGATGGAGACCAAATCCGCACTCTTGGTACCATAGGGCACACAAACAACGATTGGCTTTCTATAGCAGTGCGTTTTAACGATCTGCCTCCTAAACTTACAAAACGAATATTTCTCTCCGACTCAAGTAAATTATTCGATCCACTGGGCTTGATCGTTCCCTGTACAATCCACTCTAAGATTAGGTTACAGAAACTTTGGCGCTCAAATGTGGATTGGGATGAACCAGTTCCTTCAGAGGGACTGGTTGGCACATCGTCGTGAATTACCGCAACTATCAACGCTAAAACTAAGCCGCTGGTTAGGAACTAGCAAAACTTCTGGCTCTCAGTATCACATTTTTACTGACACATCAGAAGTCGCATACGCAGCTGCACTTTACTGTCGCACACAATTTCCGGACGTTACGATTAAGTTCGTACTAGTAGCAGCGAAAACAAGAGTAGCGCCTCTGAAAACTATTACGTTACCAAGTCTCGAGCTTTGTACAGCTCATTTGGGAGCAAAGCTAGTGAAGCAAGTTCAATCAAATCTAAACCACACTTTCTCAAAATTATACGCATGGACGGAATCAATGGTTACCTTAGCGTGGTTACAAGGCAACCCTAGCCGTTGGTCAGTATTCGTGGCCAATCGCGTCGCTGCAGTACAAGATGTTCTACCAGCAACGCACTGTAGGCACGTTGCGTCAGAGCACAATCCCGATGATTGTGCTTCAAGGGGCATATTACCATCGCAGCTTCTCACACATCAACTTTGGTGACATGGTCCGCTATGGCTACATAAGTACAACAGTAACTGGCCGATTATTGCAGAATCACACACTACAGATCACGAGCTAAAATCTAGCAAGGCTGTAACACTGTGACGCAAACTACTGACGATTGGGATTTTTTAACGAAGTATCATTCATTCAGCAAACTTAAACGTATCACCGCTTATTTATTACGCTTCATCAATAATGCAAGGGCTAACGCCGGGATACGAAAATCCGGCAGCTTGTCCTGCGCTGAAATTCAAAACGCTGAAATAGCATTGGTGAAGTATACTCAATTTATTGTTTTTAAAAAGGAAATTTCTAATTGCAGAGAAAATAAGCCAATACATACACGAAGCAGTCTAGCAAGACTACAATCTTTGCTAGATGCAAATGGTATCCTACGAGTAGAAGGAAGCATCAAAAACGCACCGCTTTCGGATTATGTTAAACATCCTATAATAGTGCCGAAAAAATCACCGCTCGCTACGCCGTGAAGTTTACGCATGGAAGAGGTGCAAAATCTACAAAGGCATACATACATATGCTCATTTATTTGCTTGAATACTGGTGCAATGCATCTCAAACTTGCTGGAGACCTTTCTTCAATTGCTTTTATCGCTTGCTTTCCAACGTTTTACTAACCGGAGAGGGTACTGACAACACATTTACTCTGACAGCGGCACTAACTTCATGGGTGCTGAAAAGGAATTACGATTAGCCTATGAACGCTGCATTCTCGATGAAAGAGTGTCATCATATTTCGCAAACGCCCAAATATTTTGGCATTTCAATCCTCCAAACGCCCCTCACATGGGTGGCTTCTGGGAAGCTGGTATAAAACGTATCAAATATCATCTTAAGCGGGCCGTAGATACTTCGCTTATAACTTACGAAGAATTTGCAACAGTACTGACTGAGATTGAATCCTGTGTAAACTCGCGTCATATTTGCTTTATCCCTACATATGCAAATGACTTTGAAGTCCTCACTCCTGGACACTTCATCATTGGTGAACCGCTAAAGGGACTTCCCGACCCTGATGCTGAGGTCTTCAAGGGAACTATATTTCAACGTTGGCAAATCATTGTGTCAATTAGACAGCACTTCTGGAATCGATAGCGAGACGAGTATCTTGTCAGTCTTCAACGTCGTTCGAAATGGATACGTTCAACGCCGAATTTGCAGAAAGATGCATACATGAAGGTAACGCGCCCCAACTAAATGGAAGCTTGGCCGTGTTATTGGCTTGGCATTTGAAGACATACGAAAGAGAGATCAAGCTATAG
>CM050322.1:63526258-63544321 GCA_027475135.1 Bactrocera correcta
TGATGCACACCTCCTTAGCCACCGAGTCCGCAAAAGTATTTCCAATGATTCCAGAGTGACCGGGTATCCACATTATTTTTAGTCTATGTGCTAACGAAAACAACAGCGATCTAATGCCAATAATGACGTCATTGTAGTTACTGCGGTTTTTTAAAGCTTGAAAACACGATAGACTATCTGTACAGATGATGAATTTACCACGGTTTTGTTGGGCATACTGGACAGCTTTGAGAATACCCGTAGCTTCAGCGGTAAAAATTGAACAAAATGGAAATAATAAACCATACGATATTCTTTGTTGGTTATCATCAACTACAGCAAAAGATGTATGCGACGATTTGGAGCCATCAGTATATATAAACTGCCAATCAAAAGATTTGAAGTGCGCAGATAATTCCAAAAATCGAGATTTATACACAGTGCTTGGAGTGTTGGATTTGCGAAAAAAAGTAAGATCACTAATGAAAGAAGATTCATTTACTTTCCACGGTGGAATATATTTACTGCAAGGCAGCAATATTTTAAGCGGCAACTCATTGGTTTTAGCAAACAAAGCACTTTTAAAAATAGAAGACGGTATTTTAGGAGACCTCTTTCTGCAAAGTGATGATTGAAAGTCCTTTTTTATAGTAAAGTTCGTGCTGAGTATGAGTTTTGAATAAAGCTTATTTAAGCTATCTTCCACTGCATCTTTTAGAGAAGGTAGGCCAGCTTCCGTCAATTGGCGATGTTGGAAACACTCGAAGAGAACAACGAACTGAAGAATGATAGGGCGCAGCAAGCATCTTTAGATGATTCTTAGAATGATGTCCATAAATTTCCAAGCCATAATTAATTACAGATGAGATGAGGGCTTTAGTGACGTTGACCAGTAAAGCCGAGCCGATGAGTGAGCGCTTACATTTAATAATATTTAAATTAACAAAAAGTCTTTTTCTTATATACTGACAATGTTTCTTAAATGTATACTTAGAGTCTAATACAATACCAAGGAACTTAATACTATCTGTACACAAAATGTTTGTATTATCAAATGTGAGCGTTGGGATAGTACATTGATGTTTTTTACAAATATGAAAAAGTTTCGATTTAGGAAAAGATATTGATGTGCCTGAAGTAGAGGACCAACGAGAAAGACGCAATAAAATTTCGGAGAAAGTAATTGTTACTGAAGTCAAATTTGAAGTTTTTGAGAATAAAATTAAATCATCAGCATAAATCTGATGCCGGATAGTAACAAAATCTGATAGAATGGTACTGATTTCATCAAATGCAATAGTAAATAGGATCACCGAGAGCGGTGACCCTTGTGGGGTACCATTATCTAATGGTAGAACAGAGGATGAAACATTGGATATGATAACACTTACTTTACGGTTGGATAGGAAAGATTTGACAAAGTTAAAAATACGAGAACCCACTCTCCACCTACTAAGCTGTCTTAATACTACATGAATCCCAATCCTGTCAAATGCTTTTAGGAAATCTAAAGAAAGAATAGAAACATGATTTTTGTGGGAGAGAGTATCAGAGATAAAGTGATCAAGGTGCAGGAGAGCATCCAACGTACCCTGCCCCCTCTTGAACGCAACTTGGTTGTGCGAAATGAGATTATTAGATTGAGCATACCAGGCGAGTCTAGTAGCAATAATCTTTTCAATCAATTTACCAAGGCAAGGAAGAAGGGAAATGGGACGATAACTGCTGACCACACCAGGAGGTTTACCAGGTTTTAAAATAGGAATAATCGCGCTAGTCTTCCAGAGGACAGGGTAGTTGCCACTGAGAAAAATACTATTGTAAAGTTTGACTAGACGGGATATAAGGAATGGAGGAAGGTGCTTAATGATAAGGTAAGAGATTTTATCAATGCCAGGAGTATTGCCCTTGACTGACGAGAGGGCTAAATTAAAATCAAGTTCAGATATATCGGCATCTAAATATTCAGCTGATTGAGATAAGGTGGAAGGAGGAAGGTAAGGAGAGTAAAGAGAAGAAAGTTTACTAGAGGAAAAATCAGAAGAGAAATTGGAGTCCAAAGAAATATTGGAAAAGTGGGTGGCAAACTCTAAGGCTATATCTTTGGGATATAGTAGAGTGCCCCGAGGAGTATTTAAATAAGTGATAGGAGAAGAAGGTGATAAACCAGCCAGTCTTTTCATATCAGTCCAGATTTTTCTAGAATCCGAAGAAGAAGTGATATTATTCATAAATTCTTGGAAACAATGAACCTTAGCAGCCTTAGTTTTATGGCGAAAAAAAGCATTGGATTTTTTGTAAGCTATTAAGTTTGCACTAGAACGTAAACGTTTAAATTGATGCCATGCGATCTGTTTCAGATTTCTTAGTGCAGAAAGCTCATTATTCCACCAAAGAGGAGCAAGCTTGACTGGTTTAGAAGAAGAAAGGGGAAAAGAATAGTTAGAAGCAGAACGTATAATTTTTTGGATTCTAGAAGCCTCTTGATTAATATTGGAAGAAAAGGGGAAATAACGTGAATGCGATAAACAGGCTTCTTCAAACCTATCCCAATCAGCCGAATCAGTTTTAAACCGAATCCTGGGCTTAAAAAATGAATGAGGGCGAGAAGTAGATATTTTGGAAAGGATGGGAAAATGATCACTGCCATGGAGATCATCAATACAACACCAGGATATTTTTGAGGAGAGGGAGGCAGAACATATGGAAAGATCAATATTAGTGAAGGTAGAGTGAGTGGAAAAATGGGTGGGGGAACCATCATTTAAAACAATGCAGTTGGATCTTAGTAAGGCATCCTCAATGCTACGTCCCTTGGAGTTAGCCGAAGCAGAGCCCCAAAGGGGACTCCAAGCATTGAAGTCACCACACAAGATAAAAGGATTTGAACCGGAAGGAATAAGATTTAAAAATTCAGTAGTGGAAAATGATTGATCAGGAGGGGAATAAGCACAGATGATTGAAATTTTATAGGGGGCGAGGATCTCAATAGCTACAGAAGAAAAAATTGAAAGGGGTATGGGAAGTTATACGTGAGGTAGATTTCTTTTAACTAGGATGGCAACTCCCTGCTTGTTGGTGGTGTTATGTGGGAGATTAGTAAAATATCCCACATAAGCCCTAGGGGTAAAAGCTGAGGCATTATAAGATAGGTGAGTTTCATTCAACAGGATAATAGATGGATTGTACGATCCCATAAGTAACTCTAAGTTAATATAATTATTAACATAACCGTTAATGTTCCATTGAAGAAGTGTAATCATATCATATGTAAACTTATAAAAGAAAAAAGTTAAGCTACGAATATTTTATTTAAACTAAATGTCTTCATTGTAAGAAGGAAAATTGGGTAATGTAAGAGGATCTTGCGAGCAGGAGAGGGTGGGGGAGGGTGTGATAGGACAGGAGGAAAGGATATTGAGAGGAGAGTCAGAGATGGATTAAGGGGAAAAGAGACGGGAAGGAGAAGTGTCAGAAGAGGAGGTAGGATGGGTTGGAAGGGATTGTTTAGATGAATTGATGTCTGTAGTTGTTGTTAGATTAGTTTTGGTAGGATTGTTGGATTTGTTATTAGGTGTTGTTTCATTATTGATTTGATTAGTATTGTTAGAAATTTTAGCTATAGAGGCAAAAGAGTTTGCATTAGAAGTTGTATGAGAAAATTGAATTTTATACTTGGTAACAGCTTCACGCATACTACATTTATAAATAGTTTTAATTTTTAATATTTCTTTGGATTGTTGATATTTAGGGCAAGTATTAGATGATGCCGGGTGGTCGCCCGAGCAATTTGCACACATTATTCTCTTACATTCAGTAGGTGGGGTATGATCGGAAGGGAGGTTACATGAGACACAAGAAGGTGAATTACGGCAGTATTTTGCTGTGTGGCCAATTAATTGACATTGCTTACAACGCATAGGATTAGGGTAATACGGACGGACAGTGAGGTTCCTCCAGGCAACATCAATTCTTTCAGGAAGTTTGTATTTATCAAAAGTTAATAAAACTACACCCGTAGGATTACGGGAGCCGTCAGCAATTCGTGAAAACTTATGTACAGCAGAAACACCCTGCTCCTTAAGACCATCAACAATATCTTCTTCTGATAAGTTATTCAGGAATGGGGCGTATATGGTGCCTTTAACCGTATTCAAAGTATTATGAAGCTTGACATTGATATGACCTCCGCCAGGTAAAATTTTTGCAGAAAGAAATTTGCTAGCTGTTTTGTTGTTATTTACAAAGAGCAGTAGGCTACCATCACGTAGCTCAGTAACTTTACTTACTTCCTTACTGATTGCTTGAATACCTTTATACGTAGCGAAGCATGATAACGAATTAAGTGGCTTGTTGTCGTCCAGCGATGACATGACCAAAAATTTTGGATCATCCGTGTTTGAGACTGGTAATTCTGGAAATTGGTCTAACGGGATCGGATTTGGTTTTTTTCTTTTCTTTTTCATTATTGGAGATAATAGGGAAAACCTATTATCCCCTAATTTGGTGGCCCCAGGGGCCATAGTAAACGCGAATTTTAGTTTAACAAATTAAGAAATTAAGTGATTGAAAAGATATAAAACGATAAAAAATTAATTCACAAACAAAGCACGAGCGTAATATAAACGCAGAACAAACCGTTATACCGTTTTAACAAACTCAATAAGCACAGAGCGAAAAGCAACCGGTTACGATGACAGTTCGACGGTGTATGGTATTAATTTTTATCCCATAGAAAGGGGCGGGAAAACATAACACTTAAGATTATAGTATCTATTAATATCCATATTTGTGCTCAAAAATTTTTAAAGATAAAATACGCTGTCATTCATCAGCTTTTAACTGGGCTCAGCGTCCACTCTGCACGTAGCTTTAGCAAATATAAAAATAATTTTTAGTTTATCAGTCAATTTCCAAAACTAAATTAAAAACTAAAGCTACTGGTGAACTTGAAGTTAACAAAATACTCACTCACAATGCTGTATTTGTCGGCAGCGTATAGATATCCAGTTTTTTGCTTATTTCGCAATGGCTGTTGAAAAGAGATTGAATAAGTTGGAAAGAGGCGAAATGAGCACCGAGGTCATTGAAGGCAGTGAACGCACTGAAGAGGCGAGAGTTCTATGCAAAGTGGATGCCGTGTAAGTTCATAGAAAATGTGACAATAGAAACATGGCTATATATTAGGTTGTCAAAAAAGTCTTGCTACGGCTGCTACTATGCCGGTCTCTTTTGACCAATACTGCGATTTTATCGCAATTTGCGACGACAGACCTTCCGGAGCGTGGCGCATCTTGGACCACCTCTACATCAGAACGAAAAAGTTGAAACCATCCTTGTGCGGTGAAAATGGAAACTGTATCGGGTCCATAAACTGCACAAATTTTATTGGCGGCTTGAGATGCATTTTTGCCTTTATCGTAGTAGTACTGTAAAATATGCCGTATTTTCTCTTTATTTTGCTCCATGTGTGCGACGCTTTAACTCACGAACGACTTTAAAGAAACGACAATCAATCAAACGCGTGTTAGCGCGTGAAATGGGCTTTCAAAAAAGGTATAGCATGACCCGATGCGACGAATAAAACCAGAACTATGCGCTTTCAGCGCCAACTAGCCAGCGCCAAATACCGCAAGACTTTTTTGACAAACTAAGTTTATTTGGCTGCAGTTCTATTCTATCATTCTCAAAATTTAGCAATTGTATTATTTTTGAGGAAGGATCAATTTGAAATTGTACGCATTTATTTACTTCATTGTTTCCGCTTAAATATTGCACTGTTCTCTCAAATTATAATAGAAATTTTTTTTATCAATACTGCAGTTTTTCGGCTAGGATATTTTATGTTTGATGTCGCGTTTTCGAAGGACGACGAAAATGTCAATGGAATTTTTTTGCCAAATCAGTTCAGCCGTTCTGGAGCTATAAGTAGTGTAACTTGTGGCCTTGACAGACGACCAAAATTAATGCGCGTTAAGAAATGCTAATGCGCATTAAAATTTTATGGTATCAAACGGCAGAATTGCACATTTATACAGCTGATTGTGAAAATTGTTTATTTATTAAAAAGTGAAATAAAAATGGATAAGAGGAAATTATTAATGGTATTTGTGGTATTTTTGGAAAATCAATATAAATTTAAAGAAAAAATTCGTTTATTATTAAATACATTCAAAGATTGTTGCTGAATTATATTAACGCGGATTGAAATAAAAAGCGTGCTATGGCTTGAACAACAGTGCAAAAAAGTACAATTTTAATTAAAATCTAAGAATATCATATGGAAAATATGTCCCCCTTTATTGGTAGTAGCGATAGCTTCATCACGGGCCTTAACAGCTCTCCTTCGAATGTCTTCAAATTTACCACCCGAACTTGACCATCCGTCCCTGGGGAAGTGCCAATAACATTGCCAAGCTTCCATTTAGTTGGGGGCGCGTTGCCTTTATGTATGATAACGATATCATCTTTCTGCAAATTCGGTTGTTTATGCGACTTCATGGCATCTCACCCCTCACCACAACATTCATCACACCACACAACATTCAGCACACAACATAACATTCATCACATAACTCACACTCATCATACAACACAACATTCAGCACACAACATACACCATCATACACGCAACCCCACGCAACAAACCAACCACACTACACACCACACGTTATCGTTTCACCACCTAACCGACCAAAAAGGATTGGTTAGATGGGGGTGAACTCTATTCGATTTCTACGCCCGTACGATAGAGTCACGTCTCGCCAGCTTTTTCACGTTTAATCCGCGTTTCGCTAATTTGTGGTACGAAGCAGAGAAAACCCCTTTTCGGTCGAGTGTGTGTGATTGTGCACCAGCAGCAGCAGTTTAGTGAGATTTTCTGTGGGCAATACCGACGCCAAAAGCTTTTGTGAAATTAAGAAACAAAAAAAAATATATACAACACTGTGAACCAGATTTAATTGTCCAGAAATACAAGTGGTTGAATTTTAAATTTAACGTATCTTTTACTTTAACATAGGCAACAGGGTTACATAGCCAAAGCTCACAGTAAGTATCCCCAGTGGAAATAAGTGAAAAGAACAAATGGTCCTTCGAGCCTCTCAGAAAGGCACCTAAGAAAAAAAAAAAAAAAAAAAGTGAAGAAAATTAATATTAACAAACAGCATAAAACGGGCGCGGTATAACACCAAACAAAGGTCAATAACCTCAAAATACATAAGCGGGCGCGGTTAATACAAAATAACTAACTAAAGAAACTAAAACGAAAGTGAAGTGACAATAGAAACGATACTGAAAAGTGCTGTTAAAAGAAATACATATATGTATAAAAGAATGCTCAAAGTGCAGTGCTAAAAGAACAAGAAAAATACGTACATACATAACGTATAAGTGACAAAACCCCAAAAAACATACGGCAGAACAAACAAGGAGTACAAGCAACGTGGGAACAGACTACAAATCCAACACGGAAAACCTCAAAAAGGAAACAAAAACCAAAAAAAGGAAAACGAGGAGAACACAAAGTATTGCAAAAAAACCCTTGACGGAAGAAAAAGTGAGTCCATTCCAATTTGATTTTTATAAAATTATGTATGCGCATATGTATGCTTGATATACAGTTGAAGCTGTAAGACGGCATACAGCTATTTAGAAATAACCCAACTGTTCTATACGAAAAATCGGTTAGACAGTTCGGTATATGCATATGTATGTATAGGTACCGAAATAAATAAAAAAAAAATTGCGGTACCTGCCTAACGCTTATTTTGTGTTTGCAAACACACTATAATTTTCAAAAATCAAAAAAAAAAAAAAAAATTTTTCAAAGTCAAGTATTATTACTTGCATGTTCTGGTGATACCCCTTGGGCTAAAAAAGCAACAAGCAGGATCGCCTATAATAAATAAGCAAAGGCGACAAAAAAAAAAAAAAAGAACATGCAAATGCATACATATGTACACAAATAAGTAAAGGTACTCGATCATGTAAGAGATACATACATACATATGGGCATATACATACATACAAAGATTTATGGGCAATCAAACTTTCCGCGCGAAATTTTATATGCCGTAATTAATATACATATATTCATGGACATATGGTACATACATAAATGAACTGAAAAAATTTTTGGAAAAACTGTTGTTACATAACTACCTGCCTTTAAGCTTACTTCGTGTCTCCAAACACACTACAAAAAAAAAATATAAAAATTTTTCAAAGTCAAGTATTCTTACTTGCAAGTTCTGGTGATACCCCTTGTGCTAACAAAGCAACAAGCAGGATCGCTTTAAAAATAAGCAAAGGCAGAAGGAAAAAAAAATATATAACAACAACATAACAGTGGATATTTGTGTATGTACATATGTGTACATATGTATATCGCGATCCAACTATTCTCGTTATCTCTCTCACGTTGTCTCTCTTCGTAATATAACGTACCAATAAAAAGGTTACAAATACAAACATATCTACATACAAGTAATAATATATAAAATATATTTATTACTCCGGTCAGTGAACTTTAAAAGAAGAAAAAAGAAAAGCGGAACAAAACGGAACAAAACGGAATCGAAATCCATGTACAAGGAGGATATCCATAGCAACAATTAAAATTAACTAACATACATATTTATGTATGCGCATTCTTATCGAGTGTTTATCGCAATTTCGTTTTCGCGTGCTTTCTGAGCAAACGCAATTAACAAAACATTTACATACATACTCATATATTTAACATTAACATACATATATAATATTAATATATAAAAAATTGTATACTTGTTTTCCGTCATTTCGTTATATATGCATATAAGTTTACATACATACATACGTATATTTTTGCGTCATTTTTATTTTCCTTTTGCGTTCTTATCGTACTAAGGAATAATATACAAATTAATCGCGAGTATATCGCAGATACGTTTAAATAATACACGGTAAAAAAAAAAAAAAAAAAAAAAAAATATTTAATAAAACAATTGCATACTAATACATACATATATAAAACAAAGGATTAATCGATTTATGCGGTGAATAAGCGTTCGCAAAGTCCTAAAATATATTTCATTCATCATAAAATTTATTATATTTACAAAATTTGGTTTTTTTTCAATACCAATTTTACAATTGTATTTCACACGAAATACTGACAAACATTTTTTACAACTCCAATTATACAATTCTATTTCTAACGAAATATTTACAAAAAATTTTGTATATAATTTCTCATCATACCAATTATACAATTGTAGTATTTCAAGCCAAACATTTTAAGCTCAAAGCTTCCAATTCAATTTAATTAATGCAATCTGACAAATCAAAAGAGGTTAAGCCAAAAACACCTCTATCATTAGAAATTCCGAAAATGGCTGATGAAGATAAACTACAAGGCACACCTGCTGAAGCTACACGCTCAAAGCAGAGTATAAAACAAAAAAGATCAAAAGATCAGACAATATCTAGATTCATCACTGAAAGTGACAGTTTTATAAGATATTGTACAAGATTTCAAGCTTCCCCTATTACTGACATCACAGAATCAGTTTTAAATATAAAACTAGAAAGTGTGAACAATCTCTGGGCTCGCCTTCTGGCAGCGTACGATACAGTACTAGATACTGACGACGCAGAACTCCCAGAAAACGCAAAAGCTTCGGCGACAGCCAAGTGTGATAACTGCCGCGATCAGTATGAATTAACTAAGGGAATGATAACTGAACAAATAAGTTTAGTAAGGCCAAGTAGAGCCACTACTCCCCCTCCCAGAGTAGTTACAACACCAAAAGAAGACCTAGATAAAGGCATGTATCTCAAAGTACCAGCTTGTGATACTGAAGTTTTTAATGGATGTTATGATCAATGGCCGTCCTTCCGGGACATGTTCACTGCCGTTTATATAAACCATCCTAAACTATCACAAGCACAAAAGTTATACCATCTAAGGTACAAAACAAAAGGGGAAGCAGGCAGTATCGTCAAGCGATTCGCTTTAAATGACGAAAATTTTAAGCTGGCTTGGGAAGCACTAGTCGAAAGATACGAAAATGAAAGGGTTATGATAGAAAACCCAATAAAAACTTTATTGCATTTGCCAAAGATTCAACAAGAAACTAGCAAGGAGTTTCAAAACTTATACTCGACAGTGACCAACTGTTTATCAGTGTTAAAAACACAAAATATCTCCACAGAATCGTGGGACCCTATGATAGTAACCATTTGCGCAGAAACACTGCCTGATGCAGCTTTGCTACGATGGGAACAATCTCTAGTGGAAAGAAAAATAATGCCCACCTGGCAACAGATGAAAACATTCCTCACTGCTCAATACGAGATAGCTGAGCGAATAGACAAAAAAATTATAAATATAAAAAGTCATCAAAATGACTCAAGTAAAAACTTGTTTAAACCTCAAGCCAGCAATAATATGCCATACAATAGACACGTTAATAAAAGTCACACTTTCGTGTCAAACCAAACCAATAAATGGCAACCATTATGTGAAATTTGTAAGGGAGGTCATAACATAAGATCTTGCGAGAAATTCAAAAAATTATCCGTTTCTGACAGAAACAATCTTGTCAGACAACATAAACTTTGCATCAATTGTCTGTCGAATGCTCATACGACAAAAGACTGCGAAAGCAAATTTAGTTGTGTGTACTGTCAACGAAGACATCACTCACTGCTTCATATTACGAACTTTCAAAATATGAAGCAAACTCAATTCCATAAAACCACCGGGTTAGTCACTACAACCAAAAGTGATAATCCCGAAATCTCAAATCCCGAAAAAAGGGAAGAACAACCATGTTGCTCTAAAGCAGCAAAAATTCAAGCTCTTCATTCAGAGAATGAAAGCAAAATTCTTTTACCCACCGCGGTCATCGCTATTGAACATAGAGGAGAATTATTCAAACTAAGAGCATTAATAGATCAAGGTTCTCAAAGATCCTTTATATCATCTAAAGCTCAAAATCGGCTAAAATTGCCTGTCAAAAATTCAAACTTCCAAATTTCAGGAATGGGCGGAAGAATTATCCAAAATTCGAACAAAATATGCCCAATTACCATAGTATCTCCAAATGCGGATATTAGAATAGATGCGCAAGCCATCGTTCTACCGCAACTTACAAATTTGCTTCCAAGCTGTGAAGTAAATAAAAAGCAATGGGAAAAATGCTCATATCTCAAATTAGCAGACCCCAACTGCCATACCCCATCACAAATCGATGTGTTGTTAGGTAGTGACTTAATACCTCAAATAATTCTTGAAGGTATAGAAAAAATATCCAATAAATTGTTAGCCCAAAATACAATCTTTGGGTGGATATTAAGTGGCCAAGTCACAGAAAAAATTAATTCTTTTACAACTGAAGTTGAAAATATTTCAAACGAATATTTAAATAATGAACTCAAAAAATTCTGGGAAGTAGAAGAATTGCCTCAGACTACTCAACTTTCAGAAGAAGATCAGGCATGCGAAGCCTATTACAAGTCCACAACAACAAGAAACGAATATGGTCGTTATGTTGTGCGACTACCATTCAAACCAACTTTTCCTGAAACCATAGCTCTAGGCCACTCTAGAATATCAGCAGTCCAGCAATTTCTAAGCCTGGAAAAAAGCCTGATGAAAAAAAAGTGAGCTCAAATCAGCATATGATAATGTGATGGACGAGTATCTAGACCTCAATCATATGGAAGAAACTGTACCATATGAAAAAGTATCTAAAGGTAGATATTTATCTTTTTATCTGCCACATCACGGGGTAATACGTCCTGATAAACTCACAACAAAAGTACGAGTGGTTTTCAATGCCTCAAAGTGTACGAGCTCAGGCAAATCACTTAACGACGTACTATATACTGGCCCAACCTTACAACCTGATCTCATGCTGCTAATACTAAATTGGCGCATGTTTAAATACGTTTTTAATGGGGATGTAGAGAAAATGTACAGACAAATTCTAGTACATAAAGATGACCAAGATTTCCAGCGTATAGTCTTCCGCAAATCAAGTAATAGTCCAATCAGCGACTATAAACTTAAAACCGTCACCTTTGGCATCAATTGCGCACCCTATTTGGCGATCAGGACACTACATGAAGTGGCAAAAACAAATGCAACAAATTTGCCTCTAGCATCTTCTGTGTTGCAAACACAAACATACGTGGACGACATACTATCAGGTAGCCACAGTATCTCATTAGCGTGCGAATCACTATCTCAAGTGATCAAAGCACTAAATTCAGCGGGATTCCCCTTAAAGAAAATTACAGCAAATCATCCCGAAATAATAAAAAACATAAAAAAGGAAGACTTATTAGATACAAATTTCCTTAAATTTGAAACGGCCAGTACAACAAAAACCCTAGGGATTCAATGGAATGCGATAACAGATGAATTCTCATATACTATTGAGTCAATATCTGCAATGTCCGCTAGTACAAAACGCCAAATACTTTCCTCGGTGGCAAAACTTTTCGACCCCGCAGGATGGCTTTCGCCAATAATGATACAAGCAAAAATCCTCATTCAAGAATTGTGGCAAGATGGCACTGAATGGGATGAACAGGTAAAACCTGTACGTTTAACAAAATGGGTACAATTTGCTAACAATTTGCATACTATAGCAGAAATTCGAATCCCTCGATGGGTAAATTTCACCCCTAACATTAACACAGAATTACACGGTTTCTGTGATGCCTCTGAAAAGGCTTATTGCGCAACAGTTTACGTACGCACACAGTACGATAACAAAATATCTGCACACCTCTTGGTAGCCAAAGCCAAAGTTGCACCTTTGAAGACACTCAGTCTGCCACGGCTTGAACTGAATGGTGCTCTTCTGTTAGCAAAATTAATTTCAATAGTTCAAACCCACCTGAAATTAACCGATCATAAAACATATCTTTGGTCAGACTCAGAGATAGTTTTGGCATGGTTAGAAAAACCACCCTATTGCTGGAAGACCTATGTATCTAACCGAATATCTCAAATCTTGGACTTAGTTGGCCCAGCAAAATGGCAACATGTTGCAAGTGCAGATAACCCAGCGGATCTTGGGACAAGAGGTTGCAAGCCACTGCACCTCACCAGCACTACACTCTGGTGGAATGGTCCAACATGGCTAACAGAATCACAAGAATTCTGGCCAAAGTCTCCCGCTCGTAATATAATACCGCCGGAAAGTCGGAAAATTGAAAATTTTCATATCACTCCAGAAGAGGATGATATTCTCCACCGATTTTCTTCATTTCCTAGAGCACTAAGAGTAGTCGCTTACTTGCACAAATTCACTCAAAGACTTAAACAAAAAATGAAAGGGATACCAAATGATCCTTGCGTGCAACTAACGCATACCGATTTGCAACACGCCAAAGTTAGTCTCATTATCTACACCCAAACTCGCTATTTCAGTCGAGAGAAAACAAAGTTGGTCGAAAGACGACCACTCGAAAAGGGGAGCTCTCTTCTCGTTTTAAATCCATTCTTGGACGCTAAGGGATTAATAAGGGCAAATGGAAGATTAGCGAACTCCAGCCTTAGTTATAACGAACGGCATCCCATTATTATACCTGAGAAATCCCGTTTTACTCATTTATTCTTAATATACCTTCACCAGCTTACACTACATGGTGAGCATCGCTTGATGCAGCAAATGGTCCGACAAGAATTCTATATACCGCGACTAAAGCCACAACTTAAAAAGACGGTTTTTTTGTGCAAACAATGTACCTTGTACAAACATAAAATGCGTACGCAGATCATGGCAGCTTTACCACCTGAACGCTGCAATTATGCTCTACCTTTTACTATTACTGGGGTTGATTTTGCTGGACCTTTCCAGATAAAGGCCTCGATGTTAAGATCTTCTTCCTTTAGAAAAGGGTATGTGGCTGTTTTTGTATGTTTTACGACAAAGGCAGTACACCTAGAGCTTTGTTCAGATCTGACAACTGCGGCTTTCCTCGCAGCATTTGCACGCTTTGTCGGACGACGCGGATTTCCCTCAAAGATTATGAGCGACAATGGGAAAAACTTTATCGGAGCTCAAAGAGCTACCGAGAAAGAGTTCATAAACTTTATGAAAGAAGTATCCCCTGAAATAGTCAAAAAATATGCACCCCAAGGGATCGATTGGCAGTTTATACCCCCATGTTCTCCACACATGGGCGGACTTTGGGAATCAGCAGTCAAAAGCTTTAAGTCCCATTTAAAGAAAACGGCTGGTAATCATAAATTTAATTATGAGGAGTTTACTACACTACTCACTCGTATTGAAGCCGTATTAAATTCAAGACCCATATCACCACTCTCGCAAGATCCCTCCGATTTCACAGCTCTTACACCTGGACATTTCCTCAGAGGAGCTCCTCTTCTCGCCATACCTGAGACAGTCGGAGACTCACTCACTTTAATAAATCGATGGGAAAGAATCAAGATTCTCCATCATGAATTCAGCCACAGATGGAAGGAAGACTATCTAAAAGATCTCCATAAGAGATATCGATGGAAAACGATCCAGAAGGAACCCAGTACAGGCGAATGCGTCATCATACAGGACGAATGCCTTCCCCCAACCGAATGGCGACTAGGTCGCATTGAAAAGGTACATCGGGGACGAGATGGTCATATAAGAGTAGTAGATGTGCGAACACAAACTGGCCTACTAACTCGACCACTAGTAAAATTGTGTTTTCTTCCAAATACCGAAGAACCGATCACCGAAAACAAGCGAACGCAAACGCAAAACGCAAACGCATAAAATAAAACAATAATTAATTAAAAATATACCGTTTTACAATCCGTACGTACAAACCAAAACCATAATGAACGCGATTAATAATAAACAACAAAATCCATATCTAAATAATATATAATACATATAAATAAATATAAGCAATATACAATATATAAATACATACTTCTATATATAGTACACACATATACATATATAATGCGTAGCATCTTTCATACTACTACCAAAACCAAGTTAATATACATATTCCTATTCCACTAGAAATGGACGTAGAAGAAACCCGCAATAACCCCCAGTCGGTGAGGTCCGCAAGCAGTGCCAATGCAGCATCCGCTGCACCCATCGCCGCACCAAGGAGGCAACAAGGCACAAGCCCGCCCAGCCAATCATCCGGTCAACCAGTGAGGGAAGCGGTCGAAGAGCAGTTCGAGGAGTATGTGCCGCCGCGATGCAGCCTGTGCCATCGACCCCATGTCCTGAAGCGGTGTACAATTTTCAAGGCGATGACGCCCGCTCAGCGCCAGCAGATCGCTAGAGCCCACGGCCACTGCATGACATGCTTGGCAAACACGCACGCTACGTTGGAGTGCATGTCCGACGGGTCGTGTCAGTACTGCCACCGACCGCATCATACCCTATTTCACCGCTTCCCTCGACGCTCGGTTCAATCAACGCCCGCCAGTCAGCGGCATGGTCAACAGCGGCACCATCAGCATGGGAGTCATGTTCAACGCCGACGAGCCCATCGCTCTACGCAACCCCGAGGTGCACGTTCGCAGACGCCACCACATCATCATCATCGTAACCATCGAAAGGCGACGAGTTTCAGCGCTGTAGTAAGCACCCTCCAGAAACTGCAGCGGCTTCTAGGCAATTAACTCGCCTAGGGGGGCCGGGATGTTTATGCGACTTCATGGCATCTCACCCCTCACCACAACATTCATCACACCACACAACATTCAGCACACAACATAACATTCATCACATAACTCACACTCATCATACAACACAACATTCAGCACACAACATACACCATCATACACGCAACCCCACGCAACAAACCAACCACACTACACACCACACGTTATCGTTTCACCACCTAACCGACCAAAAAGGATTGGTTAGATGGGGGTGAACTCTATTCGATTTCTACGCCCGTACGATAGAGTCACGTCTCGCCAGCTTTTTCACGTTTAATCCGCGTTTCGCTAATTTGTGGTACGAAGCAGAGAAAACCCCTTTTCGGTCGAGTGTGTGTGATTGTGCACCAGCAGCAGCAGTTTAGTGAGATTTTCTGTGGGCAATACCGACGCCAAAAGCTTTTGTGAAATTAAGAAACAAAAAAAAATATATACAACACTGTGAACCAGATTTAATTGTCCAGAAATACAAGTGGTTGAATTTTAAATTTAACGTATCTTTTACTTTAACATAGGCAACAGGGTTACATAGCCAAAGCTCACAGTAAGTATCCCCAGTGGAAATAAGTGAAAAGAACATCGGTGTTGAACGTATCCATTTCGAATGACGTTGAAGACTGACAAGATACTCGTCTCGCCATCAAAGCTTCAAAGTTAAAAGCGAAGTTTCTAAGGCCCGCTTAAGATGATATTTGATACGTTTTATACCAGCCTCCCAGAAGCCACCCCTGTGAGGGGCGTTAAAGTGACTCGACTTAGAGGCAGATCAGCCATGAGTTGTTGTAATAGTTGACAACTCAGTCGTCTACAACGAATGCATTTTCGATATATACCATGGACGAGGTAACGAATGCCTGGCACCCAAAATATTCGCTGCAGCGCGGCTTGCATTATCTGAGGTCCACCAGGTAATGTTAAAGGATGTACTTCTGCTGCGATTAATTTAGCGAGCGGTGATTTTTTCGGCACTATTATAGGATGTTTAACTTAATCCGAAAGCGGTGATTTTTGAATGGGGCCTCCTACTCGTAGGATACCATTTGCGTTTAGAAAAGGTTGTAGTCTTGCTAGACTGCTTCGTGTATGTATTGGCTTATTTTCTCTGCAATTAGAAATTTCCTTTTTAAAAGCAATAAATTGAGTATACTTTACCAATGCTATTTCAGCGTTTTGAATTTCAACGCAGAACAAGCTGCCGGATTTTCGGATCCCGGCGTTAGCCCTTGCGTTATTGATGAAGCATAATAAATAAGCGGTGATACGTTTAAGCTTGCTAAATGAAAAATCCCAATTGTCAGTAGTGCTAGATTTTAGCTCGAGACTGTAGTGTGTGATTCTGTAGAAATCGGCCAGTTACTGTTGTTTTCATGTAGCCATTGCGGACCATGCCACCAAAGTAGATGTGTGAGAAGCTGCGATGGCAATATGCCCCTTAAAGCACAATCAGCGGGATTGTGCTCTGAAGCGATACGATTGGCCACAAATACTGACTAACGACTAGGGTTGCCTTGTAACTACGCTAAGGTAATCATTGAGTCCGTCCATGCGTAGAGAGAAAGTGTGACTCCGATTTGATTGAACTTGCTTCACTAGCTTTGCTCCCAAATGAGCTGCACAAAGCTCGAGTCGTGGTAACGTAATAGTTTTCAGAGGCGCTACTCTTGTTTTCGCTGCTACTAGTACGACATTAATCGTACCGTCCGGAAATTGTGCGCGACAGTAAAGTGCGGCTGCGTATGCGACTTCTGATGCGTCAGTAAAAATGTGATACTGAGAGTCAGAAGTTTTGTTAGTTCCTAACGCGTTAAGTGCGGCTCGATGTAGTGACTTAACAGCAAGATGTGATGCTGAGACGACTCCATACGAGACCCTTAAAAGACGATAATCACGAACTGGATCTGCTGGATTTGAACGCCAAACTATGCGTTGATAATCTGTGTCCTCTTTAGCGACAAAAACTTGGCGGTACATCTTTTCGATATCGGCTATGATTCCGAAACAGTGAGTGGGAAAGCGAACCAAAATAGAAAATATATCTTGTTGTGGCTAACATGAGGGCATCGTTTAAAGAATTCCCAGAGGTTGACTTCATAGATTCGTTGAAAACGACTCGAAGTTTCGTTGTTTGACTTGTGGTATTTATCACCGCATGATGGGGTCTGTTGTCGTCTCAGCTGGTTCCATGTATCCCATAGAGGTGAGTTCATCCATAAACATAGTATACTTTTTGCGAAAATGTTCGTCAGCTGTAAATTTTCTTTCCATGCGGAGTAATGCTCGAATAGCTGCTTCTCGTGATTCACCTATCAATACGTTTTTCTTCAAAGGTAAACGCACGATGTAGCGACCATCCGATGCACATTCGGTCGTATCGTCATATAGTTGCTCACACA
>CM050322.1:63545321-63595321 GCA_027475135.1 Bactrocera correcta
ATATTAAAAAACTTATTTTTACAATATATTATGTTCTGGTCAATAATAAGCTTACCATCTAATTGAGCTATGGCTCTTACATGAGTAGTACTTACATGTTAGTTGTATTTTAGGATATTTAATATAAATTATAATTATGTTTCCTTTTTGGGCTATTTTAAATTTAGAAATGTCCATTAAATCTGTTATAGTTAATTCATCATAGTGTAAAATTGTTGGATTTAAAATTCCAATTTTACCAAAAGTTATTGTATTTATTAGATTTTGCAGTTCATGAATAACATATTGATTTCGTTTTCTTTTTATTTTCCTGTTGGCGGTATCGCCTTTAATATTATTTACTGTTTCAGTTAATTCTGTTATTATTTTAAAAATTTCTGAATTTGTTGTAAATTGCTTATTGTTATTTATTACCAGTTCGTCCAATTTATTATTAATTTTTACAATGTCATCATGGTCTGGTGTACCAGCTATCCATTTCCAAAGCGTTCCTAATTCATTTATACCTCTTTTTTGCCGAAAATTGGTTTGTTTTAATTGTTCTATTAAAGTTTTAATTATCAAAATTTCAGATTCAGTTTCCTGTGTAATAATTCCTAGGCTGTCGTAATTTTGTTCGTTAATACTGTAAAAGTTTCTATTTTCGTCTGCTATTATATTTTCAAAATAAGATAAATTAGTAATGTGGAATAGGTCCCCGTATTCTTCATAAATGGAAACATCTCCATTTTCGATAAGTACGTAGTCTTGTCGAGTATAGTCTATAACATCAGCGGCTGCTGAGCTGATTAATGCAGTCAAAATTAAAATGATCATATTGGAAACCTATAAAATTATGATTTTATATTATCTTTATGAATAATTCTATTTCTATTATTAATTATTATTTTATTCTCTAAATTTTCCTTAACTTGCTGTTTTTTATATCTAGGTTCTAATTTATTTCTCTCTCCTATTATTTTCTCGTAAATGATTTGGCCGGGATGATATTACTTATCTGATCTATGTTTATTATGAAACGTTAACATTTTCTCCTGTGCTTGCTTTAAAGTTGTTGGCAAAGTTTCATGGTTTATTTTATTATAAAGTACTTCATTTGGTTTAAAATTTGTTACTGAATGTATTGTTGAATTGTATTTTTGTGCTGCTCTAAGTATTGTTTCTAAATTACTGACAATATTGTATTCTTCTTTAATACATCTGGCTATTTCAATTATTGTTGAATGGACTCTTTCAACTTGTCCGTTAGTTATGCTGTGACGTGGATCACAAAAATAAATTTCAATATTTAACCTTTGCATTAAGGATTTAAATGTTGGTGTGGTAAAGCTTGGTTCATTGTCTAAAGTAATTTGTTTTACATCTGTGAAGCTTTGAAGCAATTCTAAAACCTTTTCTTCAATATTTGATTTATCTTCTATATGTTTTAATACTAAAAATTTTGAATAAGCATCTATACATGTGATAAATTTAAGTTTTTGTGCGTAGAAAATGTCTAAATGAAGTTGTTCCCCTTCTTTTTCTGGGATTGGGGCTTTGCCTATTTGTATTTTCTTGGGATGACGATCATATTTATTTTTATTACATATCATACAATTTCGAACGTATTCTTTCATTCTTTTCCTCATTTCTGGCCAGTAATATAATTTTTCAATTTGTTTAATATTCTCATTATAGCTTCGATGAGCTCTATTATGGGTTTGTTCGATTAATCCGGACTGATCTTCTCTATTAATAATATCCATTGGAAAAAGTTTTGTAAATACGAATTTGTTCTGAAATGTTTGTTTGAGAGTTTCCTGAACTTCATGCAAATCTTCAACGGTGCAGTGAATCCCTGTCACTAACTTTGGCTGAATATATTCTTTCAAAATTGTTACTAAATTTTCTACTGTATCAAATTCTATTAAATGCCTTTTATTTCCAAAGGTTTCAATTAACTCATGGACAGTAAATCTGTTCTTACATAATATTATTTGTTGTTTAAATTGATTTATGGGTTTTTGTGTTTCTTGTATTTGAACGCTTTCACTACTCTGTGCTGAATTTTGAGATTCCTGACTGAGGGAATCATTGGAAATGTTATATAATTGAAGACGCGACAATGCGTCAGCTACAATATTGGATTTACCGGGTTGATATACAAATTTTGGAGAAAATTCTTCTATTAATGCGTGCCATCTTTTCATTTTTGGATTAGGATTACGGGGTGATAAAGCAAATGTTAATGGTTGGTGATCAGTGTGTATTTCCAAATTGGTTACACCATAGAGGTAATTTCGTAGATTTTTTAATGACCAAACAATGGCATAAAGCTCTTTTTCATTAGTTGCATAATTTCTTTCTGTTTTATTAAGAGTTTTTGAAATGAAGGTTATTGGTTTACCCCCTTGTGATAGTACCGCACCCATTGCAACGTTAGATGCATCGGTAGTTAATACAAATGTTTTTGAGTAGTCAGGCTGTATCAATTCCATTTCTGAAGCTAATTGTTTTTTTAGTTTATTAAATGCATTTATTCCTTCTTCATCTAGAGTTATTTCAAATTTTTTTGATTTATTTTTAGAAATCCTACCGTTTTCTCCTGATAGGTATTTTGTCAAAGGTTTGGCTATCGAAGCATAGTCTTTAACAAATTTACGATAATATCCTGCAAGTCCCAAGAATCCTCTTAATGCTCGCAAACTTTTTGGTATTGGATAGTTTAAGATTAGTTTTATTTTATTTGGGTCTGTTTTGTTGGCATTTTGAGCTACTATATAACCCAAAAACTCTATTTCTTCAGCGAAAAATTTTGATTTTTCTAATGAAATTTTCATATTAGCGTTTTTTAATATTTTTGTAATTGTTTCTAAATCTTTTAAGTGTTTAGTTACGTTTTTCGAAAAAATGATTATGTCATCCATATAAACGTGACAGATTTTTCCTATATGTTCTCGCAATATATCATCCATTGCTCTCTGAAAAATTCTAGGGGCATTTTTTAACCCAAAAGGCATCCTTAAAAATTCATATTTCCCATTATTAACGGAAAAAGCTGTTTTCTCAATATCATTTTCTGTCATTAAAATTTGATGAAACCCTGATTCTAAATCAATGGTTGAAAAATATTTTGCCTTGCCTAGATTAGACAGTATTACGTTTGTATCCGTAATCGGATAACGATCAGAAATTGTATGCTCATTTATTTTTTTGTAGTCTATTACCATTCTAAGTTTTGGTGTTCCATTGTCATTTGTACCCTTTTTTGGTACCACCCAAATTGGTGAGTTATATGGACTTTTACTAGGTCTTATTATATTATCGTTAATCATTTTATTTATTTCCTCATTAACAAACGAGTTTACAGATAAGGGATATGGATATTGTCTGCTCCATATCGGATCCTCATTTTTCATTCTTATTTCCGCTTTAACATTTGTCATGAAGGGAAAGCTTGTATTAATATTTGAATGCATTTGAGCAATTTTTTCTTTTATTTTGGCTTTAAGCTGAGTTAATCTTTCATCTTGATTTTCAATATCTAACTTTTCGGAATTCTTTTTTGAATAATAATCATTATCATTATTAATTTCTGAGCCTCTTTCACCCAGTAACGAATAGTTATTGTTTATGTTGCCGGCAAATTCATCGGCTGGCGTTGTAGAACGTTTTCGTTCCACAATATGTTTTCTATGATTATTTTTTTCATTTTGCTGGTATAAATCAACAGCTGGCGTTTTAGGACCTTTTTGTCCCAAAATAAATTTTTTTTAATATAATATTGCCGGTAAAATCTTCGGCTGGCGGTGTAGAACTTGCTTGTTCTACAATTTTAATATTTCTTTCATTTTTAATATCACCGATACTTTTCTCGGCTAGTTTTTTGGAAGCTTTTTGTTCCTTAGTTTTATTTTCAAAATAAATATTCATGCTACTTTTTTTATTTTCTGAGTTATTTTTTACCCTATAATTAATTTTCCCATTGGACACATCGATGAGTGCCTCAATATTTTTAAGGAAATTGTATCCTAAAAGGAGATCCGATTCTAATCCTTCTATTTCATAGAAGATTTCTTCGACTCCAAATAGGGTAATTAAGTGGTAAAATTTTATTATGGAATAGCCATTCACGGTTTTTATGCGCTTATAAATGGCTAATTCGTTTTTATTATTATAAACCCCAGGCTTAATGTAGCATGAGGTTGCTCCCGTATCAATTAGAGCTTTTAAAGTTTTATTTAATTTTGAGTCATGTAATTTGAGATAGGGGAGTTCGTCCCCTCTTCGCCTAAAAAATGGCTCTCGTTCATATTGTTAATTCGCTGACTTTTTTCTTGCGGGCGAAAGCTATTATTGCTTTCTCTATGCCGCTTTATCCCATGGGCTTCCTGATTTTGCCCCCTATTGGCCTGAAAGTTTGCATTGGTTTGCAAAGGTTTTAAATTTTGATTATTATTGGTATTTCTTTGTTGTTGGTAAAAATTATTATTACTTTGTTGTCCCCTCATATTAAAATCTCGATTATAAAGTCTGGATACAGTAGGATCTATATCCATTGGGGTTGGTTTCGGATAATTATAATGTGTATTGGTATTGTTCCTTTGAGGAAATCTTAGGTTATTGTTTGGGTAAGTTGGCTTCATTCTATTTCTGTCAAACATAAAGTTTTGAGCAAATCGAGCTCTTTGATTATTCGATTCAAGTTCCTGTGCTTTTGCTAAAGCGTCAGGTAAATCTTGTGGGCTTAAAGAGAAAATTATGTCTCGTAATGGTGTGTTTAGTCCTGTAATGAAGATCCTTAAGGTATGTTCTCTGTTTTTGTTGTTTAATTCTTTGGTCAAGTCAGCGTTGTTTCCGTGTGTCATAATGGTTTTATTTATTAATAACGTCAACTTTTTGTTGACGAGATTGTAGTATTCTACAACCGACATTGCACCTTGCATTAAGATGCTTAATTCTTGTTCAATTATGTGTATTGGACGTTTGTCCGCATATGCAAAGTCTAGACGAGATAGAAATGCATCGAGATTTAGTACTGTTCCGTGATTTGTTAATGCATCATTTGCATCATGCGTTATTTTATTTCTTAGTATTGTGAGTGCGGCAAAGTACTTCCTACTGCCCCTCACGTATAGGCTCATAGCGTTAAGCGCAGCCTCTCTCCAACTAACATATGAATTAATCCTACCAGTAAATTCAGGTACGGATTTAACTACATCTAATGATTCTAGGCAAGCTATATTGTCGTCTATCGTCTGTGTTAAAAAATCAGTTGCACTAGTGGTATTGACTGTTATTTGTGAGCGTAATTGTTCTACTTCCTCACGTAATGCTATGTTGCTGTCAGCAATAAGGCGAGTTATTAAGTCTACGGTCAAGGCGTCACCGTTAGCCATTTTGTCTAATTTTCAATTTCTGGTTTTTCTTTTTAATTTTTTTATTTTATCCCTTCTAGGAAGAGATGCTTTTTTATTCTGGAGGGTCTGGAGTTCAGAATCGCAGAATTAAGCTTTGTTATAAACCGGAGGGTCCCCCTTGCGGTGGTGAATCGCGGTTTCAATATATTTTTATTATATGGCTGGTCGAGCCTTTAATTATTGTTTTATTAAAAAAAAATCTATTGGTATAAGCTTTTTGAAACTTGGATCATAGCCACACTTTCTGCTTCTAAAGAATCCTTATTATAATAATCTTTTTATGTGGCTGTTTTGTTTTATTAAATACTGCGTTCATGCAGTTTACTTTTTTCTCTTCGTCATGGAAGAAATTTCGTACATAGTTTTTTGAAATGTTCTTTTTATTAGAATTGCAAACCCTTTCAACTATTTTATTTATTTTGTCATAGTCCAAATTATTCGGTAAGGCGTCTAAGTATGACATTTTATTTTAATTTAAAAAAAATTTGGTTGAATTAATTTTTTTATAATTCTCTGGAGGGTCCCTTGGGTGGTGAATCGCAGAGAATTTTAATTTGTTATAAGCTGGAGGGTCCCCCTTGCGGTGGTGAATCGCAGCTTTTAATTATTTAATTTAGTGGTTGTACAAACCATTAGTTATAGTTTTTGTTTCTTTATTTTCTTAGTTTAGGACATTTCTTAATTTCGTGATCGCCCTTACAAAAATCGCAATATGACAATTTTTTATATTTGATACTTGGGCTATTTCCCATTTCTAATATACAAGAATATTTTAATTTTAACTTACAAATATATTCTGCTGTCTCTTTTAAAATTTCTGCTGATGATGCTGTTGGTGTTACTGCTGTTTCCTTTATGCCTACTGCTACTACTGTTGACACGTCCGCTGATGTTGTTACCCTTGTTGCTTGGCTGTTATTCTGTTGCACTTTTAAGTCACTCTTTGACAGTTATTTTTTGAGTGGAAGTTTTTCACTTACACTTTTTTTGGTCGCTGTTATTTTTCTAATAGATTATTTAAAAAATTTCTTGTTGTTTTTTTTTTTTTCTCTTGCGATTGTCATTTCGTTAAATGTTCTTACTCAAGCAGTTATTTTTTATTGAAAGTTTTTCTTTTACACTTTTTTGGTCACTGTTATTTTTCTTTTATTTTATAATTTTCAATACCGCAACTTTTTATACTTTTTATTTCACAATTTTTAAGAACTTGATTTTTTATACTTTTAATTTTACAATTTTTAATAACACAATTTTTTTAATTTCGCAATTTTTAATAACGCGATTTTTTATATTTTTAATTTTACAATTTTTCACAATTTTTAATAAATGTAATCTTTATTAGGCACTTTTTGATTCGTGCCCCACGTTGGGTGCCAATTAATTCCCGCAAAAGGGAATTTTTTAAAAAAATATATATTGTACATCCGCGAACGCGCGGATTAAATAAAAACGCTTGTGGTTATTCTGGATTGTAAGATACAAATCAAATCTTTATTTCTAAGATACTAGTATTTATACAATTTACTTTTGTTTACTTAAGGTTAGAGCTGAAGTGTAAGCATCAGCTTCATTGAGTCCAGAACAAAGTGTTGAATTACATTTTTAGCTGTGACATCAAATTCCAACGGAATGTTAAGTGGTTTATTTATGATTATTATTGTTATGCCTTCGTGTGAGGGCGAGCGATATGGATTTTTGGATACAGAACGGAAAAAGCATATCGAATTCTTAAATAATCAGAAAAGTGAATTATGTTTCTAGTTTATGAGGCAGTGTAATTGCAGAGTGCAAAGATTCAATTTTGTTTACAGTTATGCTAAGGTTTCTATGCGGAGGCTATCGTTAACTTGCATACACAACATACATACTTATATGCCTTCACATGTAGATATGTCACCCGCAAAAATTACAAATATTGTTCTACAAAAACAACAAATGCGTGAAATAGCATCAGCGGTGTCACAAGTCAATGTGACAGCCAAAGAGTCGATGCCCAAATTTGTAGAAAAACCCACAACATTTTCATTCATGAACGCAAGCGCACTTTCAACGACAAACTCGCTTCATTCATAAAAGTAAACATCATTACATCTCTCCGAGTATGCTTTTGCCTGCAAGCGTGTTCCCACGACGGCGGCAAAAGCTAAAAATCATAAATTGAAAAACTTTCTGATGCTTGTTCACAGAAAGAAATAAGAAAAGTGGCAACAAAGCTGGTGTCGATGTATAATATTTGTCAATTCTAAACTATTTTTTCGTGGCTCGCAAAAATCGGCGTCGATATGTATACACACTTATACGTATATATACATACAAGTCTATTGGCGAAGCTGTTAGAGCGGCAAGGGAAGCGGTGACAATCGGCGATCGTTCGTTTGTGTTTGTAAATTTGTCCACATACATGCAACATATATGTATGTAAATATGTACACTCCTTTGCTTCATGCGAAATTTCCGTTGACACGGACAATCAGTAACGAAACACACGTTTGTCGAAGAGTCAATGTGTCGAAGAACTGACGCTATGACAAAGCGTCACAATATCGTGTTGTTGGTTGAAAATCCGATCTGTGCCGAAACCAACCAACACAAACCGACAAACCAGCGTAAATATGTATGTTTATGTATGAGCTTGCATACATATCGACACAGATTTTTGCAAGCCGCGTAAAGATATATATATATATGTATACATATATATATGCTACATATAGACACTATACTATGCGTTGTAGGACTAGTGTTACGATGACTGCACTAGCAGTTAATAGAATTAGTTTGTCAGTATTCATTGGTAATGCACCATATGATGCCATTTTAAGTCCAAGTGTTTCAAATTTAATCACGGACCTCTACGACATTCTCCAAATGTAAACTGGTAATCTATTCATGGAGTATTTTCGGCAACATATGCAAATCTACGTTGTATTTGTCAGCCTGGATCCACAATTCGATTTGTGCCACCACTTGATTTCTGAACGAATTGAACATCTCTCAAATTTACCAGACGTCCTTCGGTCAACAAAATATAATATTGGCGTTGCATTCAAAGATGCGACGTCGATTTCACAATCGAAATTACCAATATAAACGATCGCATCGTCGGGCATGTGCTCAAAATGTGCGCCAGTAATAATGTCCTTGAAAACAGTTGTTATTACGAAGATGATAGCTTCTTTGTATGCTTGCTCCATGGTGATTACTTCATAGCCTCTTGCAAAGCAATGATATAATCGATTTCGGAGACAATAACGATTCCGGCGAAACCACGCAGAGCTTATGCACAACTTTTGCCAATATCACATAACCATAATTGTTTAATACCATAAATTATCGACCCGCGGCTACCAAAAAGATTATAAAATTTACTCTTGGTCACCAAGTCGTTGACGTTGATGGCTGGCAGACCGAGACATCTCTTCCTTCACTACTTCATATATATTGTGTACACCGGTTGTAGTTTCTTCGCTCAAACACTTGAAGCCCTTCAGGTTCGTGGGAGCTTTTCATGCACTAAGTTGGTCAAATCACTACCAATATCGAGAATCAAGTTCAAGAGCTGACCATCTGAGAACAGAGAGGTCTGTTCAATACTCCATAAGTATTCTTCATTCATCAGGCCAAACAAGGAGTAGTGTAATGATCCTTTGAAGGGTAACACTGAACTAGTCTTCCTTTTCATCCTCCTCCCCGTAAACGCGATGATGTCGTGAAGCTGTTCAATAAGTATTTGTTGTGCAGTTGCTGAATCATTGAGTTCACTTGTTGAGTATTTTAAATATTTCAGTGAATTTGAAATTTGCTGCCTTTCAACCGAATATTGAACTAGACCGATGTGGACAATTCTATCCCATGCTGTCCAAGTCAACCCAATAGGCACTCTTTTTTCAAAAAAATACTCCAGAAATATTTTTTTTTTGTAAATATTTTATATCTAAACATTTAAAACATGATAAAACTATAAGTAAGTTTAACCAAATATTTATAAGGTTATTATTTTTCTTCTATTTGATATATTTTTTTCTTCAGTAGGAAAAGGATAAACAATGTGCATCGCTCTTTACGATGTGCCATTGCTTATCCTTACGCCTACATTTACAATCTTGGCTTAAAATGACGTTTTCAATTCGTCCTCTCTTCCACTGCAATGGCGGAATATTTTGTTCTTTAAAAAGTAGCAATATACCAGTTTTAATATTTTAAAAAGAACTTGGCATTTACTTCTTTTTTGATATTTGAGGTTTATTATTTTTTAATTTTTTTATCTAGAGAGATTAATCTTCCTTTTGCTTGCGAAGAAAAATCTCCTAAGTTTATATTTTTCTTTTCGATTGGAAAAGCTGCAGTAAATTTACTATCTGCATAAAATTTTAAATTATTACGAGGGCATTTCTCGTACTGCGTTTGTTTTTTGTTTTTATTAACACATCTTTCAAGGGATTCTATTTTCCTAAACTTTTTTCGTTGATTATCCAGCTTTTTATCTATATGTGTTACAACGCTACAGTGAGCTAATTTTGAGCTTATGTTAGTTGATCCACATATCAACCACCCAAACACACTGTTCTGGAGTTTGTAAAGCTATGTTCAGACCGAAAATTTAAAAGATTAGATTACATTTAAGCATTTTATAACCCAAAAGTCTTCACACTGCTGAAAGAACTGCTGTTATTGCAATTCATGAAGTCACATCGCTTAATATTTATCAAAAGAAAAGATTGTTATATAGTATTTTGAAATAAAAATAGCATTTTTTCAAATATTTTTAATATAATAGAAATAATGGATGCATTTTTTTATTTGTTAAGTCGATTGTCAGGTGAAATTAGATTCATTGCCTTAAGAAAAATTGTTTGTTGACATTTTTTTCCCTTTGTAGTGTCTAAATCAGCTGTGATAATGTAACAGATTTCCAGTGCTGACAAGTAGATTGCGCAAAATCAGAGTCGCACAGAAAGATTTAGCGTGGATCAGTTTCAAATCATTTCAATGAAATTTCAATGAACTGTCATTTTTGTATGGCGAAATCTTGATAAATTTTTAAGATTAGTGGGATAATACATTCAACAGCCGAAATCGTTTGATTAAGTATCGGTCTGAACATAGTATAATTCACGGTTTCAATACATATTTTCTCTTCTTTTATGAAATCAAAAAATTTGCCTGCACCTAATAGTAAGTCAACCTTACCCGGAACATTAAATGAAGGGTCGGCCAGTTTTATATTCTCTGGAATTTTTTTTGATTTTGATGTGTTCTGTGGGCACATTGGATACAATCTTTTGTACGACAACGGTGTCTAAATTTGTTTCAAAATGATCTATTAATGATTTTAAATGAAGATTAACTCTTTCATTTGATTTTATCTTGTTTCGACCAACACCTTCAATAGTCATAGATTCTCTCCTGGAAGGAAATTTTAATTTATTTTTCAGTCCTTTGGTTATAAGGTGAACTTGAGATCCATTATCTAATAAGGCACGTGCCTTTATTATTCTTCCATCATGACTTTTTATACCAACAATTGCTGTGGTTAACAGGACATGTTTAGAATCATATTTTGATCTCACATTTTTAGTATTTTGAATTACTGTGCTTTTTGCATTAAAGGGTTTGTCCTTGTGGGGTTATAAATGATGGTTTCCTTGACATGTGAGGCATAATTTGTATTTTATTACTGTATTCCATTTGTCCTGTGTAGATAAAGCTTTAAATTTATAACAATAAAATATATTATGTAAAGTATTACATTCCATTATGAATTTAAATTCTGCATTTTGAAATATTAGTGATGTTTTTGAAGCTTGTGCTGCTTCTAGTGCATTCGCTTCATGATTCAGAAACGACTGTAGTGTATTTAAGGTAGGTATTTCTTTACGGTTTTTAAGGGAATTTTCATACCTAAGTCTTAAATTGTTGTCTAATTTTTGCACAAGCGTATAATTTAATAAAGCTTGTAATAAATTATCTGCAGACAAACTGAGACTTTCCAATGCTTGTGTACTTTCAGAAAATTTCGTACACTAAAAGCAGTCTCAGTCACTACTGGTGCATCCATATTTGTTTGAAATAAGTATTTGCGAGTAACCTTTTATTAGTAAATTTTTCATTAAGAAGGTTCCAGGCAACTGAAAAATTTGTCGAGATTGAAGGCAAATTTGCAATACAACTTGCAGCCGATCCTCTTAATTTAGTTTTTAAAATACACATTTTATATGTGTCTGAAACCTTTTGAGAGACTACTAGTTGCTCAAACAATTCTTTAAAAGTTTGCCACTGAGCGTAATCTCCTGAAAAATGCGAATGTCAACTTGAGGCAACGTAAAATTGGTAGCATTTTTTTTTGCTAATGAATTTTAATTTTAGTTTGTAAAATCTATTTCTTAAATCATAGAATTTACTCGTTAACTCATCATTTTCGTGCCGGCTAATAAATTCAAGCACAGTATCACGAGTTTTTTCTATAAGTCTCTCTAAGCTGTCTAGAGAGCATATTTCGTTTATTTCGCAGTCTTCAATATTCTTTTCTAATTCTGTTAATAAGAATTGAAGCCTGCGAACTAAACCAGGATTTGGAAGGCATTCCATTTTATTTTCTTTAATTATAGCGATCAATTCGCTTAACTTGGCGTGCGCTGTCAAATAAAGCGTGCCTACCGACCCTTCTACGTCATTCTTAAAATATTTATCTCTTTTATTTTTGGGATCTTTGGGCATTTCTAAATGGTTTCGTTGAAACTCTGACCACTTTTTGTCCACACTATCTAGGAGTTTTTCCAAATTTCCTAAATCTTCATTTATATCCATACTCATGGACTTAAAATGAAGTTTTTGCAGCTCATCTGCTAATTGAATTTGGTTCTTCATTTTTCCAAAAATAAAATAAATAAATATAAATGAATTAAATAAGAAAATGAAAAATGTTCTTATCTTGATAGAATTCTGTAAATTTGGTTCTAAAAAAAAAAAAAATTTTAATTCACTTCGTTTTTTTTTTTTTTGTTTGTTATTAAATTTTTATTTATTTATTTTTTTTTAGTATTAGCATAATATGTATATTATATACATATATATTATTATCTTTTTTTAAACATATATATGTATATATATATTTTAACACGCACTTTTTCACTTACACTGCACTCGCGTGTTTTAAAAACTACGGGGTCACCAAAGTGTAAAGTTAGAACGACGCGAAGGGTTTTAGTTATGTACTCAGCTCTGGTTGCCCAGAGCTCCTTTATTTATTGAATTTCTTATCCTAATTCATGTATGCGCTACAAGCAGAGTGCATACATATATCTTAATACTAATCTACTGTAGGTACATACACATATCTTAAGCATAAATGTTCCCAACGGCATACATAAGTTTTTCTTATCTTTTAATAGTTTAGGATCATTTCCGTTCCTTTACATTGCATGCATTAAATATTACAGTCTCTAATCAATATACCTGTTCAAATATATTGAACAGGCTTATCTTCGCCAGTGTTGAGGCAGTACAAAGCAAATACTACATAAACAAACGTATAGAGATACACACATTTATATGAGGCACGCATGCATTTATATGCAATACATATGCACTCAACAATTAACAAACAAAGATATTTACTTAAGATCACATGTTGACCTAAGATATGTATTTAGGCAATTGAATACAAATGCGCATGTGCACTTGAAAACAACCCCATACCATGAAGTATAAACAATACCCGAAACATACATATTTATATTTACGACTGTATTTTTATGTGTTAACGATAATGCACATAAATATTTGAAATATGATATCCGTTTCTATACAGATTTACAAAAATAGCTTATTTGCAATTGTAGCCATTAGGAACTGTTCAGAAATCTGAACATCTTCTATTCAGGGTGGCTTCATAGTCCTGTTGTTGTTGTTGCTGTTCTTCCCACTTTGATCGGGTGGCTCTACTTTTATCATGACCATGTGTATGATAATCGTATTTGTAATTTGTTTTTGGATAGTTGGCAACTCAAAAGGTTTCGAAATTGTATTGATAAATATCAAACATTTATTTTCGTAAACTTGTTTGAGGCTTGCCAACGCATTCGGATAATTTTCATCCGACATTTGAAACGCCTTTACCGTACCCAGAGTCTCTCTAGATAGACAATTAACCAAATGGTTAAAGTTTTCAATATCTGGGATATTTGGATCATTGTGAACCAAACTCTCAAACTAACTCATAAAATTTTTAAATTCGGAATATTCTCCCTTGAATTTCGGCAAATTCATTTTTGGGAGCCTTAAGCTGTGAGATGTTACGAAAGATGTGTCCGCAATAGACGTTCTACTTTATGCTAAAATTGTTTTAATTACATATTTTGTTTCTAAAATTATGTCCTCTAACTCCCCTCTGGCCATGTCGTCTTCATCAATCTCTTCTACTTTAGATTGACACTTCACTGGGTGAGTTTCATATGTCTAGACGACATTCTAACTCAATTGAATCTAACGACATGGTTTTTTCCAGAAGGACCGCATTTATACTCAAAATGCTACTTTTCGCCACCGTCCTTTGACGCTTTAATGATTTTAAGTCGTTTTTGTTTGGCTTTGTGTTTGGCTTTTTTTTTTTGCTTTCGCAAATTATTAAAAAATCGCACCTTAATGTTTAATGTACGAGTATAAGCTATAATGTATATACGCTACCGAAAATCCTTTGATCCCTTTTTATACCCTGAACAGGGTAAAGTATATATATAAATGATCAACATGTTGAGCTGAGTCGATTTAGCCATGTCCGTCTGTCTGTCTGTCTGTATATATACGAAACTTTGCAAACGTCATTTTCTCTTCAAGAAGCCGCTCATTTGTCGGACCACTATAACATATAGCTGCCATACAAACTGAACGATCGGAATCAAGTTCTGGTATGGAAAACTTTCACTTTTGTCAAGATATATTCACGAAATTTGGTATAGATTATTTTCTAAAGCAACAATGTAATCTCCGAAAAAATTGTTCGGAGCGGTTAACTATAGCATATAGGTGCCATACAAACTGAACGATCGGAATTCTTGTATGGAAAACTTTCTCATTTGACAAGATACATATATTCACGAAATTTGGTACAGATTATATTTTAAGGCAACAATGTAATCTCCGAAGAAATTGTTCAGATCGGTTAACTATAACATATAGCTGCCATACAAACCCAACGATCGGAATCAAAGGCTTGTATGGAAAACTTTCGCATTTGAAGTGGTATCTTCACGAAATTTGACATGGATTACATAATCTCCGCAAAAATAGGCATATAGCTTTAATACAAACTGAACACGTAGTTACTGAAAGAAATACACCTGTGAAGGGTATATTAGCTTCGGTGCAGCCGAAGTTAACGTTTTTTCTTGTTTCGTTTTTACAAGGTCTGTCGTAAAAGAAACAGAATTTTTTAAATATAACTGTTTCTGGTGGCGCCACCTATTGATGGGTGAAAATTCTCAAGCATTTTTGAGAAGCGATAATAAAAACTTGGGAATGCGCGAATAAACTGAAGCCTAATTGCCTGTCGTAAATTACGAAAATTAAATTGCGAAAAAGAATGAAGACGCGTGCGTTCGATTCGATGGTTCTTAATACAATACTTCTTTATTTAATTTCATTTAGTTGCTTAGCCTAAATCTTAAACTAACGGCTTAAACTAGTGGTAATGTTCATATGTATAAAAAAGGGGTAAATATAATTATCTTCAACTATTCGTTCACTATTGTAATAGATTATGGAAAAGTATTAAGGTAAGTAGTAGATTAGTAGTATGAATGCATAATTAAGGTAAGTATACAATAATTTAAATAATTCAATATTTTATAATTTTTTATGATTCATTTTTCTTAATTTTAATTTCAGGTTTAAATATACATATATATCCTGTCGCTTGACGCAACACCGGCCACCTTGACAGGATCAGATTCCTTCAATATCCAGTGGAAGGACAGCCAGTTTGTGGATGGGGCGCTTAATCGTGCCCGTCTTGGTTGCTACTTCTGCGACTCGCACCTTGCCGTCTTGCCCTTCGACGGTTGCGACGACGCGCCCTAGTACCCACTGCTGCGGCGGCACGTTGTCCTTGTGGACGAGAACGAGGTCGTTGAGCTGCATATTGCGTTTGGGGTGCAGCCACTTGTTGCGCTCCTGAAGGCCCGTCAGGTATACTTTGGACCACTGTCGCCAGAACTGTTGCTTGAGACAGCAAACAAGTTGCCATCTCTCGCAACAACGAACTGGGTCCACTGGCACCTTCTCTGGGGGTAATGCCCGCAGGGAGCATCCTATTAATAGATGCGCTGGTGTTAAAGCCTCGCCGTCGTTGGGATCTTGGCTCAGAGGTACTAGGGGGCGAGAGTTGAGGATGGCCTCCACTTCGGCCAACACTGTTGCTAACTCCTCTGCTGTGAGTAGCGCGCTGCCGGTTACCCGAACGATGTGGTGTTTGGCGGACTTCACCGCGGCTTCCCATAATCCGCCGAAGTGCGGCGCCTGCGGTGGTATAAAGATGAAGCTGCACCCTTCGTCTGCTGCGAATCTCTTCAGTTCTGGACCTATTGCTAGAAACGCCTCCTTCAATTCGCGCAGCTTGCGATCGGCGCCGACGAAATTGGTGGCGTTGTCGCTGAATATCTTCGTCGGAATTCCTCGGCGTCTAATGAACCTTTTTAAGGCGAGAATAAATGAATTAGTTGACAGGTCTGAAACTAATTCTAAATGTATTGCTTTGGACGTAAAGCAAACGAAAACTGCAATATATGTTTTTACGGGTGGTCGACCGCGTATTTTTAAAGTTGTGTATATCGGACCACAAAAATCTACGCCACATATAAGAAAGGGCCGTAGTGCTCGAAGTCTTTCGACTGGCAAATTTCCCATTATTTGGTTTTGCAACTTCGGCTTGTAATGAAAACAATGTATACAGTTTCTTACGGTTCTACTGCAAGCTTCTCGGGCATTAATTAGCCATATGCGTTCTCGAAGAAGCGCAACCAACGCTTTAGCCCCAGCGTGGTGATTTCGAATGTGCAGGAACCGTAAATACGTTGTAACGAAGTGCGAACTTTTATTTAATAAAAGCGGAAATTTGGCATCGTATGGGAGAGGTGCATTTAATAAGCGACCTCCTACTCGGATTAATTTGAACGACAGCGACTTATCCGAGTATTCATGCAAAAACGGGTTGAGTTTTTGCAAGTTTGCGGGTAGGGTGGTGCCTTTATGCAATTTTTGAATAACATCCGAAAATTCTGAATGTTGGACCACCTGTGCAATTTTTAGAAAGCTCAAGTTTAGCTCTTCTGAAGTCAGATCTTGCCCTCTGGAGGATTTTGGTGGGCGCCTGATCCATCGTAATATATATGCGACCACACGAAGCAATTTTTTATGAGAAGAAAATTTTTCAATAAGGTCCAATATTGAATTTTTCTCAGTAGTCGAAAGTAATGTAAATGTATTTTTCTTCTTCTCTAATGCTTCGTCTTCTGGTGAGAGCTGGAAGTGGTTATTAATTGGCCATAATGCAGGGTCTTCTAGGAGGAACTGTGGACCGCCAAACCATATTGAATTATTCAATTCGTCCACGTTACAACCCCGAGACACTTGATCTGCAGGATTTTGTTTCGTTGGCACATGTCGCCAATGTACTTTGTCAGTCAACTCTTGGATTTCGGACACTCTGTTTGCGACGAAGGTTTGTAGTGAAGATGGATGTGTTTTAATCCAATGTAAAACGATTTCAGAGTCTGTCCAAAATGTTATATTTTCGAAATGTCGACTCAACATAGGCGCTACTCTTGACCATAATTTCGAAAGAAGATGTGCTGCCGAGAGCTCAAGACGCGGAAGAGATTTGGTCTTCAGCGGAGCCACTCTAGACTTTCCAGTAAGCAGCATGCATTTAATACCACTAGCAGATTGGCTTCGTATGTATATGCAGCATCCGTACGCCCTTATTGAGGCGTCGGAGAAGCCATGTATTTGGCAGATGGCACTCGACTCAACGTTTACGTAACGAGGAATGCTTATAGATGAGAGCTGCATTAGGTTGGCTTTAAAGTTCTGCCAGCTAGTGTCAAGGCGCAATGAAATCGACTCATCCCAATCTAGTTTTTGGATCCAAAGCTCTTGCAATAAGATTTTTGCTTTGGTAACCAGTGGGGCTAGTAATCCAAGAGGATCGAAAAGGCGAGCAGAAACTGACAATATGTTTCGTTTAGTGGCTTGCAGATCATTAAAATTGTCATCTAAAACAAATCGAAACAAATCCTCTTTCGGCAACCAATGGATTCCTAACGTTTTAGTGGAACTTTTGTCATTGAAGCTTAATGACTTTTCAGTGCAATCACTGTAGAAAAATTTAGGGTGGTTCGAAAACCACTTCGTTAAGGTGAATCCTGCCGAGTTTAATATTTGAATTACCTCACTTCTCAAAAGATCTAGAGACTCAAAATTTTCGGACCCTGTTAATAAATCATCAACATAAAAGTCTCTTTTAATGGCCAATGAACCGAGTGGATATTTCATTGTATTGGCATCACTGAGCATTTGCAAACACCGTGTTGCGAGAAATAGAGCAGGCGCAGTGCCGTATGTTACGATGTTAAGACGAATAATTTGAATTTGCTCAGAAGGATGCTCTCTCCACACAATAAGTTGACAATTTCTGTCTTCTTCATGCATCATTATTTGACGGTACATTTTAGTAATGTCCGCTGTTAGTCTTCTTGGATGGTTGGACCTACCATCAAAAGTTCATTCAACGCTATTTGAGTTGAAGATCGACTCGAAGCATCAAATACAACACGTAATTTGGTTGTTGTGCTCTCGGGCCTTAAAACGCATTGATGCGGAATGAAGTAGTGTGGCTCACTCGGGATCTTATTGTTCGTTGGGCTCATGTGACCCAAGGCTCTATATTCATTCATAAAGTCCAGATACATTTTGCGAAGTTCTGGATCTTTTAATGTCCTTCTCTCCAGGGCCTGAAACCGCCGAACTGCGGTTTCATATGAGTGACCGAGTAACTTACGGTCAGCTTTAAAGGGCATTCTGACTAGAAGCCGTCCTGAAGGCAATACTTGAGTAGTATTAACGAAAAAATTTTCACACTGTTGTTGCTCTGGTGTGAATTTGATGCCATTTGATTCTGAAGGTAATTCTTCTAGAGCCCAAAATTTTTGGACTACTGAATCGATTGACGTTAAATCTTCTTCAGCTTGGCATAATGTGCTATGTAATCTGGGAGGAGAACTTATACTACTGGCGTATTTGCCAGACACAATCCATCCTAAAAGGGTTTTCTGAAGTGTTGGTTGGTTAGGACCATTTTTAATTTGGCCAACAGCTAAAAGGTCGAAAAATGTTTCAGCACCCAATAGAATATCCACTTTTTTAGATTTGTGGAATTCTGGATCCGCCAATTCAATATTGTGCGGAATTTTCCAGCCACTAACATTGATGTTATGGTCTGGATGATTTGCCGAAATGCATCGCATTACCCAGAATTCCGCCGAAAATTCAAAATTATTTAACCGGGACTTGACAAACGCGCTTAGTTTTGACCCCACTTTTGTATTGGAATTGCCAATTCCTATTACAATTAATGTTTTATGCTGACGTGGAATCCGCAACTTTTGTGCCAAGTCCTCCGTCATAAAGTTGACCTGGGAGCCTGAGTCCAGCAAGGCTCTCGCAGGCAGGTAATTTCCGCAGCTGGTCCTCACTAAAATTACTGCTGTTGCCAACATGACCCGATCCGGCATACTGGCTGTATGCATGGCATGTGTGGTGGATGGGTGCGGATGAGGTGCAGCGGGGAAAGAGACTGGATATTGGTGCAACAGTGTGTGATGCGATCGATTGCACACACGACATCGATCCGCTCTGCATTTCGAAACGGTATGTCCCTTACGCAAGCAATTTATGCATAAGGGTACCGATTTGACGAACTCGAACCTCTGTTGCACCGGAAGAACCTTGAAAGTAGGGCAGGCAGTTAGATGGTGATCCCTCGATTTGCACTGTTGGCAAAGAGGCTGCCTCGTATTTGCAGCAACCAGCGCCGATTTGGTCCTATCCGCCTGTTGTTGCTTTCCATGACTCGTACTGCCTGTTGGTATGGGCTTCGTCCTTGAGTATGATGATCCTTCCGCTGATAGCTGCTGGTATCTCCTATTTAGGGTGGCTTCACAGTCCTTCCACAGTGGCAGTTTGTCATAGTCTAGCGCTTCTTCCCATTTGGATCGGGTGGCAGGGTCAACCTTTGTCATTACAATATGTATGATTATTGCGTTCGTTATTTGTTTTTCATCGCCCAGCGATAGCAAAGAATCATATACCGCGGACACTTCGTCAATCATTGAACGCAGGGAAGGCGCAGAAGGCTTTGGGATTGTTGGCAGCTCAAAAAGTTTAGATATTGTATTGAAAAATATCAAACATTTATTATCATAAACTTTTTTGAGACTTGCCAACGCTTTCGGATAATTTTCATCCGATATCTGAAACGCTTTAACTGTTCCCAAAGCCTCTCCAGATATACAATTAACCAAATGGTTAAATTTTTCAATATCTGGGATATTTGGATCGTTATGAACCAAGCTCTCGAACAAACTCATAAAATTTTTGAATTCGGAATATTCTCCCTTGAATTTCGGCAAATTCATTTTAGGGAGCCTTGAGCTGTGAGAAGCTACAAAAGATGTTTCGGCAAGTGAAGTTCTATTTTTCGCTAAAATTGACTTAATTATGGACTTCGTTTCAACGATTATGTCCTCTAACTCCCCTCGGGCCATGTCGTCCTCATCAATTTCTTCAATCTTTGATTGGCATTTCATTAATTTTTCACTATGTGAATTTAATATATCTAGACGGCATTCCAATTCGATTGGATCTAAAGACATTGTCTTTTCAAGAAGGCCCGTTTTAATGCGCAAAATACTACTCTTCGCAACCGTTCTTTGACGTCTTAACGATTTTAAGTCCGTCAACTCCTTACTTGGAGACAGGCTTGCGAGAGTTGGTTTTGGCTTGCTCATTTTGCTTGTTTAAATAAAATTTCCGAAAAAAGACTATAACGGTTGGCAACAGATATACTGAGAATCGATAACGAAAACGAAAAATAAATGTTGATTCCCAAATATACGAAAGCCAAACTAATAGCAATAAAAGTTGGCAACAAATATATTTGGAATCGGTGACGAAAACGAAAAGAAAAAATAATATCGATTCTCAAGTATTGAAAGCCAACCCGATAAATGCGCAAAATGAGCAATAGCACAAAAACGTAATTTAATCGGAAAATGTCCGAACGAAAATCGATAAAAATTGCGAAAAAACGACCGATAATTGCAAACGCGGATCGAAAAAATTGCGAAAAATATAATAATTTAATTTGCAATTAAAAATTGTTCACCTTTATTTCAAAATAAAGGGCTACCGCAAAATCCCAAAATCCCTTATTCACTTGTAATTCGTATATGTATATATGTGCGTACATATGAGTATGTACTACTTTATATGTATATGTATATGTATATATAATAAATACAATATAATCAATATGATGTCAAGTGAAAAGGGAGAGCCAAAAACTGAAAGTGTGCACTTGTTTTTTATTTTAATTTTATTTGTTTGTGTTTTCGTTTTATTTTTTGCTTGCACTGCTTTCAGTAAATCGCACTCGTTACCTGGTGCGTCGGCTATTTGCCGGCGCTTACGTCCCTTTTGCAGAGAATGCAGTGGCAGCTCATTCCCACGACGGCAGCGGTTTGATTGTAGCAGAGACGATGGCAGCAGCGGCGACGATGGCAGCAGCGGTGTGATGGTAGCAGCGGCTTGATAGCAGCAGCGACGATGGCAGCAGCGGCGTTGTGGTAGCGGCGGGTTGATGGCAGAAGCGGTGCGATAACAGGGACGTGATCTCAACGAAGTAATTACCGCAGCAACGGATTGGCAGGAACGGATGATTGCAACGGTTTTTTGGGCTAACCGGTTTTTTAATTTGCGGCACTTCAAACAGTTTAGAAAACTGTTTTTTTTTTTTAAACTGTAACTTGGCTTGTAAGTACCAATATGTATATGCACACAATTTAGCACAATTTAGAAATTTTGTCACTTCGTCTTTCGCTCTTGCACTACTGTAAATTTCCTTTTTTTTTTTTTGTGTTTTACGTGTTCTGTTCTTGGCACTCTCTGCATCCACGATACTTCCCTTTTTCTTTTTCTTTTCTTTTCGCTATCATAAGCTTAAGTACGTATATGGGTAAGTATTTATTTAGCACTCCACTTCACGTTTATGTATGTATATATTTATATTTGTTTTTTATATTATGTTTAAATTTTTTCTGTTTCACATATATGTATGTTTGCGTTTATATTTGGCCACTGTATTTTTTCAAGTATTCACGTATGTAAGTATTAAACACTTTTCCGCCACTTTGTTTTTTTTTTTTAGCCTCGCTTTAGTTTCGTGTTTATATTTTATGTTTTATTTCTTATTTTTCATGTAGTTAGGTATCACTATCACTGTACTTTTAGTTAACTATGTATTTTGTATAATTTTTTTTATGTCTTGTCTTTGTATCTTTTATGTAGTTACACTTGTCTTCACTTCACATTACCGATGATGACCGAAAACCGAACGATTAACAGGCAAATAGAAACGATATGGTTATTAAAACCGAAAACGAAAGTTAAATAAAATATTCTTAGTTCACGCACTAAGTCCCTGCTCGGGCGCCATGAAAATTCTCAAGCGTTTTTGAGAAGCGATAATAAAAACTTGGGAATGCGCGAATAAACTGAAGCCTAATTGCCTGTCGTAAATTACGAAAATTAAATTGCGAAAAAGAATGAAGACGCGTGCGTTCGATTCGATGGTTCTTAATACAATACTTCTTTATTTAATTTCATTTAGTTGCTTAGCCTAAATCTTAAACTAACGGCTTAAACTAGTGGTAATGTTCATATGTATAAAAAAGGGGTAAATATAATTATCTTCAACTTTCGTTCGTATTAAGGTAAGTAGTAGATTAGTAGTATGAATGCATAATTAAGGTAAGTATACAATAATTTAAATAATTCAATATTTTATAATTTTTTATGATTCATTTTTCTTAATTTTAATTTCAGGTTTAAATATACATATATATCCTGTCGCTTGACGCAACAATGGGTATATGAAATAAAAAGTTTGATCTCTTATTGACATTTCGTAAAAATTTTAAGACAATTGGATAACTACAATCGATGTTATCAACCAAAAAGTGACAGCAGCCTTTGGTCATCGGTCGTAAAATGCATTTTGAACAAAGAGAAAATATTAAATTTTGTTTTAAACTTGGCAAACGTTTACTGAAACATTTCAAATGATGAAAAAAGTTTATGGTGATCAGTGTCTATCCCGTGGTAATGTGCATGAGTGGTTTCAGCGATTTCAAGAAGGTCGTAAAGACCTCTGTGGCGATCAGAAGTCGGGCCAAAAATAACGATCAGAAGTCAAAAATACAGACAATGCTGATTTGTTTTCACGATTCCGAGGGTATTCTACACCGACAGGTCGTCCCACCTAGCCAAACGATTAATGCTGTGTTTTACCTTGGTGTTATGAAGCGTCTTTTATCACGTATTCGTCGTGCTCGACCACAATACCCTGAGGCAGGGTCTTGGCGCCTGTTGCACGATAATGCGCCGTGTCATCGGTCGACGCTTGTCACTGATTTTTTGACAAAAAACTCCATATTAACCATTAATCACTCACCCTACTCACCTGATCTGGCACCCTGTGATTTTTAGCTATTTAGAAAACTTCATTTGCCCATGAAAGGACACTGGTTTCAGTACATTTCAGCTATTCAAAAGGCGACGACCGATATTCTCAAGAGCATTCCGAAAAATGACCTTAAAGACTCATTTGAAATGCTAATTGACCGGACTAAACGCTGTATCGAAGCACAAGGAAACTACTTTGAATAAAAAATATAACTTTTGAAAAATATTAATTTTTTCTTATTTCTTTTTTAACAGTCCTGTTTCTTTTGCGACAGACCTTGTATATCAATATATGTATATAACGTATATACACGTTTTGTTTTTGCAAATTACTATATAGAAAAAAAATCGCACCTTAATATTCAAATGATGCTATCATAGACGCTATACGTGTCCAATTATTATATAGTATATGTACTCTATTGTATATAAACATTTAAAATTGAAAAAATAGCAGAGTCAAACACTAAAAGGGTGCAAATGTTAATTATTGTTATTTATTTTCTTTGTTTGCACCACTTTCAATGATTCGCACCCGTTACCTGTTGTGAATGCGTAGGCGTTTTGCCTGCGTTCACTTCCCTGGTGCAGAGGAGGCAACGGCAGCTCATTTCCACGAAGGAAGTAGGTGTTGACGCAGCAGAGACGTCGTTGGCAGCAGCGATGTTGTCAGTGGCAAGCGATGTTGTTAGCGGCAGCGATGCTACTAGCGGAAGCGTTGTTCTTAGCGGTATAGGTATACTTTTATACCAGTACTTCACCTTGTATCGAAACGGGGCGGTGATTTTGGTTTGTACACTACGGCAGATTTTACGGACTTTTTTAACGGGTGTTTAATAAATACCTCTATACCGGCACTTCATTTTCCATCGGTTTTCTTTTTGGGTTTGTAATTTAAAACAGTAATAATTTTTTTTTAATTTTAACTTTTTACAGAACTTTTATGTGAATATAAATTTACCTACTTTTGCTAAAATACAAATTGGAATACTTATGTGCCTCCACTGTACACCACTCGTTTTGAACTTGACGTTCGTACATGTATGTATATTTGTATATGTATGTACATATGTACGAATATGTATATTTGCCGAATGGAATTTTCCGCAATCCACTTCACTTATTTCTTTCTTTTTAATTTTTTTAAATTTTAAACGTTCATGTGATGTATATTCATATTATCCCACTATCACCTCTTATATGTATACATGTACGTACATATGTATATGCACATACATATGAATATGTAGCTTTTTATACACTCTGTGAATCTTTTCACTTTCACAGCAATAATTTGTAATAAAAGAATTTTTGTAAATTTAAACACGTTTTGTACACTTTTTGGTTTTGTTTGTGTTTGTTTAAATGTTTGCCACTTTTATTTAGCTGACGACAACTGACAATCGAGGAGCGAAACGCGCACAGGCAATTAAAACCGAAAATTGTATATACGAAAAGACGATATCCAATAAAATTGTTATTATTACGAGGGCTGCTATATATATTTCTGACCTAATAATGAAAATAGGCATATTTATCAACGGAAATGTTTTTTTTTTTCTTTTTTTTTCGTTGGATTTGGCTCGTCTTGGAAGACCCACACGGTCGATTCCTTTTTTATTTCGGGGTCATACGCATAGATCCATGATTCGTCACCTGTGACGATCTTATAAACGTCTTTTGAAGCACCGCGATCGTATTTTTTCAGAATTTCTTTACAGCAATCCACACGAGCCTTTTTTTGAGCGATTGTCAAATTGTGCGGGATCCAACGAGAACAAACCTTTTTTACGGCCAGGTGTTCATGCAATATCGAATGTATGCTGGTGGGAGAAATGCATAGGCATGCCTCTATCTGAAGGTATGTTACATGACGGTCTTGCATTATCGGTTCACGTACGGCATCGATGTTTTCTGGCACAACGGCTGTTTTTGGACAACCTTCACTGAATTCGTTTTTGAGCGAGCGTCGGCCACGATTGAATTCGTTGTAACAGTTTTTTACAGCTTCATAGCCATACAAAGATTTTAATGACAAAACGTTCTGAGTGATGTTATGCTAAAAAATGTCAAACTTGTAATGGAAATGTCAGATTGCACCTGGCAACACTTAGTGTTGCCTTGTCCAGAAATATATACATATAGCAACCTACGTATATTATTAAACTTTTAGCATGCATTGAGTCCCTGTTCGGGCGCCATGAAAAATCTCAAGCTTTTTTGAGAAGAGTTAATTACTTGGGAATGCGTGAAAAATAAATTGCCTGCACCGAAAAAAACCGACCGATCGCGATTGCTCTTCTTACAGAATTGTATTCCTTATTTCATGAATTTTATAACTTTTGGCTAAACCTTAACCTAACGGCTTAAACTAACGGGACGCGTAAGTATCTATTTACAAAAAGGTTTAAGTAGAATTCATTTCATTATATTATGGTAGAAAATTATGGTGAGTTTATAAAACAGTATTATTAGGGTGAGTACTTCATATAAAATAAACTTCAACATTTTAATTAATATTTAAAATAATAATATATCTGGCAAAATTAGGGATTTTTTATTATATGACTAATTTAATCATATTTCTGATACTTATCTTATGTGCAATACAAGGAGCGTTCCAAAGGAAACAGGCGCCCCCTGGTGGCACCATCTATATATTAACTCGTGCGTTATAATATGCTATCTTTATCGATTAAGTAGTAAGAATTTCATAACATTTCATTGATTGGAAGTGAAGTTATTGCGTTTAAGTATCAGTATGTTTGAGTTTTCGGTGCGAAAATGAGGTTCGAACAAAGAGCCAACAATTAATTTCGTTTTAAAATTGGTAAAACTTTTACCGAAACGTATCAATTGATGAAACAAGTGGATGGCGATGATTGCCTATCCCGTAACAGAGTGCACGAGTGGTTTCAACGTTTTCAAAGTGGTTGTAAGAAGATAAATGATGATTAACATGTGGAGCAATCAAAATCCGAGATCACCGGAATCTCCATCGAAATTGTGCGTGAATTCATCAAAAATCAGCTGAAATCCTCATTGAAATTCATGGAAATGGAATTGAACATCTCCAAAACATCGATTGATCACATTTTGGCCGAACATTTGGGCATACGAAAGGTGAGTGAACAATTTTTTCCGCATAAATTTACTGATTACTAAAAATTTCTCATTTGCTTTATTGAAGCAGAAGGAGACTATGTTGAATAAAATAAATTGATTTTGCCAAAAATATTATTTGCTCTGTTTTTTTTTTAAGCCCTATGTACTTTGGAACACTTCTTGTATTTTCAAAATGGAAAACAAGATATATTTATAGCTTTGTGACCTGCTAATTATCAGGTGATATAGATAGAATATGCTATGTGTTGTGAATCGTAACTTGTCACAAATTGAGACTTTACTTCAAAATATCTTAAATGGTGACTAGAGATTGTTTACTGAATTGCGCTATAAGTGTATCTTGTGCGCTTCCGATTTGGTCGAACCCTTTCGATGGTCTACAACTTAGTGAAAACAGTAGGCTGGAAGATTTAAGAACTCTTAATATTAATTTTGTGAATAATTTTGATTGATTTATATACGACTGTAACAGAGAACATAAAGACATAGAGAAGGTGCAAACTGAATATTATATGATGCTCGATTGGACGGTTAATAGAGCTGAAAACCTTGAAGTAAAGAATTCACCATTTTCTCTGCTATTTAGCAAAAATGAGCATGTTCTCTGGCAGAAATATATGTAAAACAATTGATGTCAAGTGAAAAGGGAGAGCCAAAACCTGAAAGTGTGCACTTGTTTTTTATTTTAATTTTATTTGTTTGTGTTTTCGTTTTATTTTTTGCTTGCACTGCTTTCAGTAAATCGCACTCGTTACCTGGTGCGTCGGCTATTTGCCGGCGCTTACGTCCCTTTTGCAGAGAATGCAGTGGCAGCTCATTCCCACGACGGCAGCGGTTTGATTGTAGCAGAGACGATGGCAGCAGCGGCGACGATGGCAGCAGCGGTGTGATGGTAGCAGCGGCTTGATAGCAGCAGCGACGATGGCAGCAGCGGCGTTGTGGTAGCGGCGGGTTGATGGCAGAAGCGGTGCGATAACAGGGACGTGATCTCAACGAAGTAATTACCGCAGCAACGGATTGGCAGGAACGGATGATTGCAACGGTTTTTTGGGCTAACCGGTTTTTTAATTTGCGGCACTTCAAACAGTTTAGAAAACTGTTTTTTTTTTTTAAACTGTAACTTGGCTTGTAAGTACCAATATGTATATGCACACAATTTAGCACAATTTAGAAATTTTGTCACTTCGTCTTTCGCTCTTGCACTACTGTAAATTTCCTTTTTTTTTTTTGTGTTTTACGTGTTCTGTTCTTGGCACTCTCTGCATCCACGATACTTCCCTTTTTCTTTTTCTTTTCTTTTCGCTATCATAAGCTTAAGTACGTATATGGGTAAGTATTTATTTAGCACTCCACTTCACGTTTATGTATGTATATATTTATATTTGTTTTTTATATTATGTTTAAATTTTTTCTGTTTCACATATATGTATGTTTGCGTTTATATTTGGCCACTGTATTTTTTCAAGTATTCACGTATGTAAGTATTAAACACTTTTCCGCCACTTTGTTTTTTTTTTTTAGCCTCGCTTTAGTTTCGTGTTTATATTTTATGTTTTATTTCTTATTTTTCATGTAGTTAGGTATCACTATCACTGTACTTTTAGTTAACTATGTATTTTGTATAATTTTTTTTATGTCTTGTCTTTGTATCTTTTATGTAGTTACACTTGTCTTCACTTCACATTACCGATGATGACCGAAAACCGAACGATTAACAGGCAAATAGAAACGATATGGTTATTAAAACCGAAAACGAAAGTTAAATAAAATATTCTTAGTTCACGCACTAAGTCCCTGCTCGGGCGCCATGAAAATTCTCAAGCGTTTTTGAGAAGCGATAATAAAAACTTGGGAATGCGCGAATAAACTGAAGCCTAATTGCCTGTCGTAAATTACGAAAATTAAATTGCGAAAAAGAATGAAGACGCGTGCGTTCGATTCGATGGTTCTTAATACAATACTTCTTTATTTAATTTCATTTAGTTGCTTAGCCTAAATCTTAAACTAACGGCTTAAACTAGTGGTAATGTTCATATGTATAAAAAAGGGGTAAATATAATTATCTTCAACTTTCGTTCGTATTAAGGTAAGTAGTAGATTAGTAGTATGAATGCATAATTAAGGTAAGTATACAATAATTTAAATAATTCAATATTTTATAATTTTTTATGATTCATTTTTCTTAATTTTAATTTCAGGTTTAAATATACATATATATCCTGTCGCTTGACGCAACAATGGGTATATGAAATAAAAAGTTTGATCTCTTATTGACATTTCGTAAAAATTTTAAGACAATTGGATAACTACAATCGATGTTATCAACCAAAAAGTGACAGCAGCCTTTGGTCATCGGTCGTAAAATGCATTTTGAACAAAGAGAAAATATTAAATTTTGTTTTAAACTTGGCAAACGTTTACTGAAACATTTCAAATGATGAAAAAAGTTTATGGTGATCAGTGTCTATCCCGTGGTAATGTGCATGAGTGGTTTCAGCGATTTCAAGAAGGTCGTAAAGACCTCTGTGGCGATCAGAAGTCGGGCCAAAAATAACGATCAGAAGTCAAAAATACAGACAATGCTGATTTGTTTTCACGATTCCGAGGGTATTCTACACCGACAGGTCGTCCCACCTAGCCAAACGATTAATGCTGTGTTTTACCTTGGTGTTATGAAGCGTCTTTTATCACGTATTCGTCGTGCTCGACCACAATACCCTGAGGCAGGGTCTTGGCGCCTGTTGCACGATAATGCGCCGTGTCATCGGTCGACGCTTGTCACTGATTTTTTGACAAAAAACTCCATATTAACCATTAATCACTCACCCTACTCACCTGATCTGGCACCCTGTGATTTTTAGCTATTTAGAAAACTTCATTTGCCCATGAAAGGACACTGGTTTCAGTACATTTCAGCTATTCAAAAGGCGACGACCGATATTCTCAAGAGCATTCCGAAAAATGACCTTAAAGACTCATTTGAAATGCTAATTGACCGGACTAAACGCTGTATCGAAGCACAAGGAAACTACTTTGAATAAAAAATATAACTTTTGAAAAATATTAATTTTTTCTTATTTCTTTTTTAACAGTCCTGTTTCTTTTGCGACAGACCTTGTATATCAATATATGTATATAACGTATATACACGTTTTGTTTTTGCAAATTACTATATAGAAAAAAAATCGCACCTTAATATTCAAATGATGCTATCATAGACGCTATACGTGTCCAATTATTATATAGTATATGTACTCTATTGTATATAAACATTTAAAATTGAAAAAATAGCAGAGTCAAATACTAAAAGGGTGCAAATGTTAATTATTGTTATTTATTTTCTTTGTTTGCACCACTTTCAATGATTCGCACCCGTTACCTGTTGTGAATGCGTAGGCGTTTTGCCTGCGTTCACTTCCCTGGTGCAGAGGAGGCAACGGCAGCTCATTTCCACGAAGGAAGTAGGTGTTGACGCAGCAGAGACGTCGTTGGCAGCAGCGATGTTGTCAGTGGCAAGCGATGTTGTTAGCGGCAGCGATGCTACTAGCGGAAGCGTTGTTCTTAGCGGTATAGGTATACTTTTATACCAGTACTTCACCTTGTATCGAAACGGGGCGGTGATTTTGGTTTGTACACTACGGCAGATTTTACGGACTTTTTTAACGGGTGTTTAATAAATACCTCTATACCGGCACTTCATTTTCCATCGGTTTTCTTTTTGGGTTTGTAATTTAAAACAGTAATAATTTTTTTTTAATTTTAACTTTTTACAGAACTTTTATGTGAATATAAATTTACCTACTTTTGCTAAAATACAAATTGGAATACTTATGTGCCTCCACTGTACACCACTCGTTTTGAACTTGACGTTCGTACATGTATGTATATTTGTATATGTATGTACATATGTACGAATATGTATATTTGCCGAATGGAATTTTCCGCAATCCACTTCACTTATTTCTTTCTTTTTAATTTTTTTTAAATTTTAAACGTTCATGTGATGTATATTCTTATTATCCCACTATCACCTCTTATATGTATACATGTACGTACATATGTATATGCACATACATATGAATATGTAGCTTTTTATACACTCTGTGAATCTTTTCACTTTCACAGCAATAATTTGTAATAAAAGAATTTTTGTAAATTTAAACACGTTTTGTACACTTTTTGGTTTTGTTTGTGTTTGTTTAAATGTTTGCCACTTTTATTTAGCTGACGACAACCGACAATCGAGGAGCGAAACGCGCACAGGCAATTAAAACCGAAAATTGTATATACGAAAAGACGATATCCAATAAAATTGTTATTATTACGAGGGCTGCTATATATATTTCTGACCTAATAATGAAAATAGGCATATTTATCAACGGAAATGTTTTTTTTTTCTTTTTTTTTCGTTGGATTTGGCTCGTCTTGGAAGACCCACACGGTCGATTCCTTTTTTATTTCGGGGTCATACGCATAGATCCATGATTCGTCACCTGTGACGATCTTATAAACGTCTTTTGAAGCACCGCGATCGTATTTTTTCAGAATTTCTTTACAGCAATCCACACGAGCCTTTTTTTGAGCGATTGTCAAATTGTGCGGGATCCAACGAGAACAAACCTTTTTTACGGCCAGGTGTTCATGCAATATCGAATGTATGCTGGTGGGAGAAATGCATAGGCATGCCTCTATCTGAAGGTATGTTACATGACGGTCTTGCATTATCGGTTCACGTACGGCATCGATGTTTTCTGGCACAACGGCTGTTTTTGGACAACCTTCACTGAATTCGTTTTTGAGCGAGCGTCGGCCACGATTGAATTCGTTGTAACAGTTTTTTACAGCTTCATAGCCATACAAAGATTTTAATGACAAAACGTTCTGAGTGATGTTATGCTAAAAAATGTCAAACTTGTAATGGAAATGTCAGATTGCACCTGGCAACACTTAGTGTTGCCTTGTCCAGAAATATATACATATAGCAACCAACGTATATTATTAAACTTTTAGCATGCATTGAGTCCCTGTTCGGGCGCCATGAAAAATCTCAAGCTTTTTTGAGAAGAGTTAATTACTTGGGAATGCGTGAAAAATAAATTGCCTGCACCGAAAAAAACCGACCGATCGCGATTGCTCTTCTTACAGAATTGTATTCCTTATTTCATGAATTTTATAACTTTTGGCTAAACCTTAACCTAACGGCTTAAACTAACGGGACGCGTAAGTATCTATTTACAAAAAGGTTTAAGTAGAATTCATTTCATTATATTATGGTAGAAAATTATGGTGAGTTTATAAAACAGTATTATTAGGGTGAGTACTTCATATAAAATAAACTTCAACATTTTAATTAATATTTAAAATAATAATATATCTGGCAAAATTAGGGATTTTTTATTATATGACTAATTTAATCATATTTCTGATACTTATCTTATGTGCAATACAAGGAGCGTTCCAAAGGAAACAGGCGCCCCCTGGTGGCACCATCTATATATTAACTCGTGCGTTATAATATGCTATCTTTATCGATTAAGTAGTAAGAATTTCATAACATTTCATTGATTGGAAGTGAAGTTATTGCGTTTAAGTATCAGTGTGTTTGAGTTTTCGGTGCGAAAATGAGGTTCGAACAAAGAGCCAACAATTAATTTCGTTTTAAAATTGGTAAAACTTTTACCGAAACGTATCAATTGATGAAACAAGTGGATGGCGATGATTGCCTATCCCGTAACAGAGTGCACGAGTGGTTTCAACGTTTTCAAAGTGGTTGTAAGAAGATAAATGATGATTAACATGTGGAGCAATCAAAATCCGAGATCACCGGAATCTCCATCGAAATTGTGCGTGAATTCATCAAAAATCAGCTGAAATCCTCATTGAAATTCATGGAAATGGAATTGAACATCTCCAAAACATCGATTGATCACATTTTGGCCGAACATTTGGGCATACGAAAGGTGAGTGAACAATTTTTTCCGCATAAATTTACTGACTACTAAAAATTGCTCATTTGCTTTATTGAAGCAGAAGGAGACTATGTTGAATAAAATAAATTGATTTTGCCAAAAATATTATTTGCTCTGTTTTTTTTTAAGCCCTATGTACTTTGGAACACTTCTTGTATTTTCAAAATGGAAAACAAGATATATTTATAACTTTGTGACCTGCTAATTATCAGGTGATATAGATAGAATATGCTATGTGTTGTGAATCGTAACTTGTCACAAATTGAGACTTTACTTCAAAATATCTTAAATGGTGACTAAAGATTGTTTACTGAATTGCGCTATAAGTGTATCTTGTGCGCTTCCGATTTGGTCGAACCCTTTCGATGGTCTACAACTTAGTGAAAACAGTAGACTGGAAGATTTAAGAACTCTTAATATTAATTTTGTGAATAATTTTGATTGATTTATATACGACTGTAACAGAGAACATAAAGACATAGAGAAGGTGCAAACTGAATATTATATGATGCTCGATTGGACGGTTAATAGAGCTGAAAACCTTGAAGTAAAGAATTCACCATTTTCTCTGCTATTTAGCAAAAATGAACATGTTCTCTGGCAGAAATATATGTAAAACAATTGATTTCATAGGAGAATGAATAAAGAGAAATGTTTTCAATAAAAAATACAAAGTCACATCTTCTTCTTCTTTTGATTATAGCCGAGTTAACAATAGCGCGCCAGTCGTTTCTTCTTTTCGCTACGTGGCACCAATTGGATATTCCAAACGAAGCCAGGTCCTTCTCCACTTGATCCTTCCAACGAAGTGGAGGTCTTCCTCTTCCTCTGCTTCCCCCGGCGGATACTGCGTCGAATACTTTCAGAGCTGGAGTGTTTTCGTCCATTCGGACAACATGACATAGCCAGCGTAGCCGCTGTCTTTTAATTCGCTGAACTATGTCAATGTCATCGTATATCTCATCCTTCTATCGAATGCGATATTTGCCGTGTCCAATGCGCAAAGGACCATAAGTCTTTCGCAAAGCCTTTCTCTCGAAAGCTCATAACGTCGACTTATCAGTTGTTGTCATTGTCCAAACCTCTGCATCATATAACACGAAAGGAATAATGAGTGACTTATAGAGTTTGGTTTTTGTTCGTCGAGAGAGGTCTTTGCTTCTCAATTGCCTACTCAATTCGCAGTAGCACCTGTTAGCAAGAGTTATCCTGCGTTGGATTTCCACGCTGCCATTGTTGATGGTGTTTACGCAGGTTCCAAGATAGACGAAATTATCTACCACTTCAAAGTTATGACTGTCAACAGTGACATGAGTGTCAAGTCGCTAGTGCGACGACTGTTTGCTTGATGACAGGAGATATTTCTTCTTGCCCTCGTTCAATATCATCGGCAAACGCCAGCAACTGTACACTCTTATAAAAGATTGTACCATCTCGATTAAGTTCTGCAGCTCGAATAATTTTCCCCGGCAGTGGGTTGAAGAAGTCGCTTGATAGGGAGTCTTCTTGTCTAAAACCTCGTTTGGTATCGAATGTCTCGGAGAGGTCCTTCCTGATCCTAATGGAGCTTTTGGTGTTGCTCAACGTCAGTTTACACAGCCGTATTAGATTTGCGAGGATCCCGAATTCAGACATCGCGGCATAAAGGCAGCTTCTTTTCGTGCTGTCAAAAGCAGCTTTGAAATCTACGAAAAGGTTGTGTGTGTCAATTCTCCTTTCACGGGTCTTTTCCAAGATTTGACGCATGGGGAATATCTGGTCGAATGTTGATTTGCCAAGTCTGAAGCCACAGTGATAAGGTACAATGAGTTTGTTTACGGTGGGCTTTTTCACACAATACGGTCTATAGAACCTTATAACTTCTTATTTCAAAAAAAATATATATATATATTTTACAAATTTTTGATGACATTCACATATGCATATTCTCATTATTTCCTTATCATATTTACTCAACAAAACTTGCGTGACCGAAACTCCAATACTTTTACACTCCCTCACAAATATTTGAAATGAGTAAGAAGTCAATCAAGCTCTTCACTCAACAGATGTTAAGCAAAAATAAAACCAAAGAAGACAACCATTGTTTTTAGCTGTCACCGCGATTGAAAACGATGAATGTGAAAGCGAACAGCGTAATACCGCGATCATTTTCTTGTTCGTTGTGACAAATTGAATTCGAAGAAAAAAGTTTTCGCTTACAAACGCGGGGGGAAAAGAATTGTGCATATTTGTGTTTGTGCATAGTTATGCAAAATTATTTGAAATATCTCTTCGAGTTGTGTTTTGTTTGATATTATATTTGTGAACATTTTGTGGCTACAATAATATTCGGAAAAAGGGTGAGTAGAATTATAATAATTCAATATTAAGAAAAATTTATTTAGCGCATATCTAAATTTGTGAAAAAGATGAAGATTTTTATTGTGATCCTGATGTGGAAAGATGCAGACAGTAAGCTACCTTGATTTTTCTTCAAAATGCAGCGATAGCTATGTTACTGATAGGAATAATAGTGATAGTGAAATTTTAAAAGTGATAGAAAAAAATATGTACATATGTAGTTTAGAATTAAAAGCTTGGCTTTAAGAAATAGGGTATCCTATAATACGGTAACTGATCTTCCGCAAACGTTGCGAAAAATAGGTTGCACAGATTTTCCTTTAACGGCTAAAAGTCTCCTAGGTACCAGCCGACAAAAAGTAAATATTCACACGATTCCGGGCCTTTTTTATATAGAGGAATTCAAAATCATTTTGAGAAAAATTCATTTCTTCAACTTGAAAATTAAAATAATATTGTGGAATGTATGTTCTCAAATTATGAAAAAATTCGAATAGAGTATTGTGGCCTATTAGCATCCATAGTTGATTTTCCGAACAGAAAAACCTTGGAGCATCAATGATTTTTTTAGGAATTTTGTGAATAAGTAAATTATTTAAAAATGGTCTTCAGGTAGGAGTTTTCAGATCAAGCTTTCAATCCATACGAATGTGTCTTGATGCGCCCTATAAAAACTTTCTAAAAAAAAAAAAACAAAATAAACAAATATTGGAAAAAAATGCATTAAGTGCAAGCGTTAGGCAATGATGCCGAAAGTTTTAATAAAAACATAGAAAAAACACAAAACATTAGACCTTTTGCAAACAATAAAAATAAGTGAGAAATAAAAAATAAAAGAAACAAAAATCATGAGCGCAGCGCAGCCCCACCAACAACAACATTCTCTGAATGCCTCCTTCAGCTTTGTCGAGCCCTCAAATTCGGCTCCTTCCAACAAATCAGGCAATGGTGAGAAAGATGAGCTTACAAAAATCAAAAGCAGCAAAGAACGGCAGTCAACAACAGCCAGCAACAAACGTGACCATACCAACAACTAAGCAGGTACCAGGCACGCAGGCAGCGAAGAATAACATAACGCAAAGTACCAATAAAAAAAACAGTCTGTACAGTACAGGAAATTAAGTCCTTCAAAGTCAGCGTTCAATCCCAAAAAAATTTCGGAAATTGCCTTTGAAAAAAGGCAATATAGATGAAAAAAAATTCAGTCCTACACTGAAAAAAGTTTAATGGAAATAGTTAAATTTTGGTCAAACAAAAACAAGAAGTATCAAGTTAAGAGCTCTAAGGGCCTAGTTGTTGTAATTAAGGGTATAGAGTCCGCCGTAGACTCTAGTGAAGTCAAAGAAGCATTGGGAGAATGCGGTTTCGGTATTAAAATTGTTGTCAATATATGTGGCAACCTCGAAGGATCATTACGACGTTAATTTAATCTTCGGCGCAGCAATCCTAAAATACAACTCTACCTAACTCCTAAAGGCAACACTATCATACGTTTTTAATCCTTCATTCCTTTTGTTATTATATTCCTACTAGCTCTTAAGTTATAGCGAATAAGAAATAAATCTCTTCTGCGGTTGGACGTCAGGCATAACGCATCATCTTCACTTGTTCCCACATCTGGTGACCCCGTAGGTAAATTGAAAATATTAATTTCATAGGAATGGCGCTAAATGATAGCTATGTAGTTTCTGACAACCGGTACTCTGAAGTCAATATTGGGGATTTTCCAAAATCAACTCCACGTCTACCAATACCAACAATGACCGAAGACAACATCGAAGCTTATTTTTATTCTCTGGACTTTTGGTTTAGCGCTTCTTCAATTTATAATGATATTAGGAAATTCGACATCGTTCTTGCATGTGTACCGCCTAACAAGCTTCGCTGTATGCGCCGACAACTTTTAAATACAAATACATTCAGGACAAGATCATTGAGTATTTTTCGTACAGTCAACAGCGGCGGCTGCAATGTGTTCTTAAAGACATGGTTCTTGGCGACCGACGCCCCAGCGAGCTATTAAACAACATGAAACGCGCAGAAGTGGCGACTCAGAATGACAGCATTTTACACGATATATGGGTAAGCAGACTTCCTCCGTATGTACAAGCAGCGATTAATAAAGTTTCGAGCTTGAAACTCGATCTAGGTCACGTTGACCTCATACGTATTTAAATGAACCGGACAAACCGATTTAATGGTACCATAGCAAATTCGGTGCGAAAGCAACTAAATGCCGAGTGCAGTGTAATTTTGTTTTATTGAAAAAACAAAGACAACGGTTTCAGAGTTAGGCAAACAAGTCAGCAAATTTTTTAATAGATGCCGGTGCGGACGTTTCCGTTATATCAAAAAAAATGTGTTGTTGACACAGCGCCAACTTCTCCTAAGGGTATACAATTGTTTGACGCAAATGGATCGCCGAAGCGATTCTGAAACTTAATCTTAATTTACGACGCGAATTTTTGTGGAATTTCGTTACCGCTGATGTTTCTCAAGCAATTATTGGCGCTGACTTTCTGTATCATTTCGAGCTTTTGGTCGATTTCAAAAATAGATGTCTACTCGATCGCAAAACCGAATTAAAGACGGTTTGCGAAATAGAAAAAACGTGCATATTCAGCATAAAATCTTTTAACGTGAGTTCTACTTATTCAAATATTCTCACAGATTATAGTGATATCACACGCTCTCATCCGCTAAATTCACCAACCAAATCGTCTTTAAAACATGGAATTATTACCACCAGTCAACCCGTCTTCGCACGACCACGCCGTCTTTCACCCGAAAACTAACCGCCGCAAAAGCTGAATTTGATTGCTGATTAAACTGAGCATTTGTCACCCATCAAGCCTGATGGAACGTGGAGACCATGCGGGAATTATTGTGGACTAAATGCAGTAACATTTCCTGATCGATAACCTTTGTAATTTTTGCACGATTTCTCTAATACCTTGGCCGGAAAACGCGTGCTTTTTGAAATCGATTTAAAAGGCCTTTCACAAAGTGCCAATATACAAAGAAGACATTTGTAAAACGGCGATAACGACACCTTTCGGACTCTACGAGTTTACGCATATGACGTTTGAGGAATGCAGCATAGACATTCCAAACACTTATTAATGAAGTTTTTTCTGGTTTAAACTTCGTATTTGAAGAAGAGCATTAGTTAGTTAGTAAATCGGAATTTGTTGTCTCGGAACTATGATTGCACGGGCATTCTATCACTAAAGATGGTACTCGGCCACTCCCAGAACGCGTTGAGGCTCTACGTAATTTTAAACGACCAGTTATCGTCAAGAACTCAAAGCGTTTTTAGCGATGCTTAATTTCTACCGTCGTTTCATACCACACGCACTGAAGACACAAGCCTGTCCTTTTTTCATGGTTCGTGGTAATAAGCGAAACGATACTACATCACTTACTTGGTCAGCGGAAGCAACAGACAGTTTTGCTGCATGTAGGGAACAACTGGTCAATTGTGCAAATGTCCAACACTCCGTTTCGCGCATATCCATATAGACTTAGTCGGACCATTTCCACCATACAGCTATTGGGTACACGTCATTTTCAAACCACGCCTTAAAAAACAGCACTTCTATGCCAAAACACTAGACACTGGACTTCATATTTACCATTGTTATTAAAGTTTAGATAAATCGTTTAAAGCCTGCTTTCCTCGCCACTCCACAGACTGTCTAGGAGGAGAGTATTGTGGCAACCTCGAAGGATGATTACGATGTTAATTCAAACTTCGGCGCAGCACTCCAAAAATACAATTCTACCTAACTCCTAAAGGCAACGCTATCGTATGTTTTTAATCCTTCATTCCTTTGTTATTATATTCTTACTAGCTCTTAAGTTATAGCGAATAAGAAATAAATCTCTTCTGCGATTGCACGTCAAGCATAACGCATTATTTTCACTTGTTCCCACATACACATACTCGTATGTATTTAATAGAAACAAAGCACCACAGCCAATATTTAAAATGGAATTGTTGCCAAATTCTAATCAACTTAAAAATATGAAACATATTCTATATATAATATAATCTGAAATATTTGCTGCATCGCAGAGTAACTGCTGAAAAATATCGCAACGTTACGATCGACCACAATACTTGCGGGATGGGATAGAGAGTTGAAGAGGGAAGCGAGACACTTTTAAAAAAAGAAAAAGAAAGAGGCCGGAATGCGTGAGTATGAAGAGCATGATAAGCTGTCCGACAGGGGTAATGCTCGAAAATTCTACGAAAAGATGCGGCGGCTTACAGAAGGTTTCAAGACCGGAGTATACTCTTGTAGAACCCCCAGAGGTGATATAGTCACCGATGCCCAGAACATACTTAAATTATGGAGGGAACACTTCTACAGCCTGCTGAATGGCAGTGAACGCACAACACCAACCGAAGGCGAACCCGATTACCCAATCGATGATGATGGAGCAGACTTTCCATTGCCCGACCATGAAGAAGTTCGAATAGCAATTACCCGCCTGAAGAACAACAAAACGGCGGGAGCCGATGGATTGCCGGCCGAGCTATTCAAACACGGCGGCGAAAAACTGATAAAGAACATGCATCAGCTTCTTTGTAAAATATGGTCAGACGAAAGCATGCCCAACGATTGGAATTTAAGTTTGATATGCCCAATCCATAAAAAAGGAGACACCACAATCTTCGCCAACTCTAAGCCTCCTCAACATCTCGCATAACGTTCCATCGAGCGTATTGTGTGAAAGATTAAAGCCCACAGTAAACAAACTAATTGGACCTTATCAGTGTGGCTTTAGACCTGGCAAATCAACAACCGACCAGATATTCGCCATGCGCCAAATCCTGGAAAAGACCCGTGAAAGGAGAATTGACACACACCTCCTCTTTGTCGATTTCAAAGCTGCTTTCGACAGCACGAACAGGAGCTGCCTTCACGCCGCGATGTCTGAATTTGCAAAACTGACGTAAAGCAACACCAAAAGCTCCATCAGAATCGGGAAAGACCTTTACGAGCCGTTCGATACCAAACGAGGTTTCAGACGAGGCGATTCCCTATCGTGCGACTTCTTCAACCAGCTTTTGGAGGAAATATTTCGAGTGGCAGAACTAAATAGAGAAGGTACCATCTTCTAAAAGAGTGTACAGCTGTAGGCCGCGCCATTAGTTCTGCTTTCTCCAGACTAGACAAGGAAGCAAAACAAATGGGTCTGGCAGTGAACGAGGGCCAGACGAAATATCTCCTCTTTTCAAACAAACAGTCGTCGCACAGCGATTTGGCACTCACGTCACTGTTGAAGTCGTAGATAATTTCGTCTATCTTGGAACCTGCGTAAACACCACCAGCAATGTCAGCGTGGTAGTCCAACATAGGATAACTCTTGCCAACAGGAAGACTTGAAAAGCAAAGTCCTCTCTCGACAAACAAAAATCAAACTCTATAAGTCACTCATAATTCTCGTCCTGCTATATGGTGCAGAGGCTTTGCCTTTGTCAACAACTGATTAGTCGATGCTGCGACTTTTCGAGAGAAAAGTTCTGCGAAATATTTATGGTCCTTTATGCGTTGGCCACGGCGAATATCGCATTAAATGGAACGATGAGCTGTATGAGATATACGACGACACTGACATAGTTCAACGAATTAAAAGACAGCGACTACGCTGGCTGGGTCATCTCGCCCGAATAGACGAAAACACTCCAGCTCTGAAAGTATTCGACGTGTACCCGCCGGGGGAAGCACTCCGTTGGAAAGACCAAGTAGAGAAGGACCTGGCTACGCGTGGAATATCCAATTGGCGCCACGTAGCGAAAAGAAGAAACGACTGGCGCTGTTATTAACTCGGCTATAATCGCGTAAGCGGTGTCTACGCCGATTAAGAAGAAGTTATTTCAAATGAATTTTTATGCTGCCAAATTTTTATTTCTTAATCAGATGGATTCACACACCACAACGTCTTCGACTCCCGTAAAAGGTACTTGTAAAATTTTCATTTTTGTTTTCAATTCATTTTTAAGCATTTGTTATTGTAAAACAGTTGACAATTTAAAAAAATACAAGAGCAAGCTTCTCAAAGCAACAAGCAAATAATTTGCCTGTGGATGGAAACGGTAATCCAATATATTATTAAAATGCATCTCTTTAAAAAATTTACTTTATTCTGTTTATACCTTTAACATGTTAAAAACTATTTCCACCCAACTACAAGAATTGTCTTCAAGAGTTGATAATATGGAAAGGAAGTTGGAAAGCTTTTTGAAAGAAAATGTAAGTTTATGTCCATAAAAGTTTTTATTTTTCTAGACGTATTAATAAATACAAACAGAACGTATTGTTTATATATTGTTGTTTAGGCATTATTTAAGTATTCTCTAACCGCACTTGTTCTCTTCTCAGATAATTCAGCGAAGAACTGGCCAAACAAAAAACCGTCCGTGAATGTATGTAAGGTGCTAATTCGAAAAGTTCACAAATCAGTTTGCCGACTGACTGGCGAAGAAATCGACATCACACAAATATTAATTAACAACACTAGCTCCAGCTTTGGAAATGGAAGAAAAACTAAAAAGTGAAGAATTTGCTACAGCAACGGTTAGTAATGTATACAATTTCTTCAATAAACAATATCTATTTTGCATAGTATTTTTAAATTACAAAAACAATTTGTTTTAAGGATGAAGGACAGTTCCGAGAGTGTATGTGATGTGTTGCGGCATCTGTACACTGACTAATTCCTTATTTTGTGTAACTAGGACGGTAGGGGAGGCAGCAACTGCTATCAAAATTTCTGCTGTCCAACATACTATATGGTAAATTTAAAACATACATATTTACCTAAAAAGATGTATTTTAAATTGATTTTTCATTACCTTATCTGTAAATTCTTTCATCACTTGTGAACTTGCAAATTTCGAGCTACAAATGCGGAAGTACATCGAAATGAGCCACCATAGGTTTAAGCAAAAAAAAAATATATATATATAAAGCGAAAAGCTGAAGAAAGCTAATAAGCTAATATTGTGATAGTTTGTTAGATACATATGGTTAAATGAGCTTCTGATTTACGTTGAAGGAATGGCAAGCAAGTGGTTTACCCCCTTAAGCAGTTTTGTTGATTTGTCTCAAATTTAATGAAAGTATAAGAAAGAAGGATATAGTTTTATAACAGCGGAAAATATTTGAGCGAGAAGGTGATAAAAGATCACATGTGTACAAAAGTTTTTTGAGCTTTTTTGATTCGCCCTTATAAACGACAATTAAACCGGCACACGTTACCGGCATGTCACTAGATAACATGACTGTCACTGTTCTATTTATTTATTTTTATGAACTATAATTATAAAAAATTACATTACATTTAGCAAGGCAACTAGTAACTAAGGCTATCGGCCTGACTTATTACTAAAAGATTTTATATTTTATTATAAAATGCTCTAGAATAAGATAATATTAAAAATAAGTAACGAAGTAAATAAATTATTACACAAGGTGCAAAAGGCTACTTTGGTAAATTAAGTTAAAGATTTTTTTTATGTTTTCAGTATTTAAAGTGTTTAGCATATTTGTGGGCAATTCATTTCCAAATATATTGACTCGCGCATTATTATATTTCATACACTCATCGAGGATATGTTTTATGGACAGTGCGCAGTTGCACGCTGCACAATAAGGAGGCGGTTCCCCTTTTAAGAAATATTCGTGCGTTAACTTTGTGTGGCCCAGTCGTAATCTGGTGATAATACGAAGTTGATCTGCCGTCGCTGAGACCGGGAGTGTTGGCTTGATGCGATTTTGATTATAAACTTTGTATCCATGTTGATACGTTTACCAGTTAGTCGCAGTTATTTTCCTAACGTGGTTGTTTATTTGTCGAATGATGTCTGTTTTTACCAAAGGATCGAAGTATATACAGGGTGTCTGGTAGACTTCTTTAGCTGCGATGGCTGCATATTCGTATCCGATGATGCCACAATGGCCGGGTACCCACCTGATTTTTATTTTTGAAGAATGTTGTATCAACAGATCTCTTGACCTTTCAATAAGAGGCTCTTCATTGTGTGGGTTTTGCAGCGCAGCGACGGACGACTTGCTGTCGGAGCAGATTATGTATTTTCCATTAGCTGTTGTAGAGTGCATAATAGCATGGTATATGGCGATTAATTCAGCCCCGAAAACCAAGCTGTGCGGGAAAAGCAGTCCCGTCTTGATAACCTTCCCTTTCTCAGATACTACTGCAAAAGACGTCGATTAAGGTGTTTTGGAGCCATCCGTAAATAAGAATTTCCAGCCTTTTCTCTCTGAGTTGCTTTTCAATTCCAAAAAAGTTTTTTGATATATTGTGGGGCTCGTTGATTGTTTAGGGTAGTCTATAAGTTTCGAGATAAAAACGGGTGGAGGGAGCATCCACTGAGGAAATTTTGATGATTTAGTAAGCGTAGGATTGTAAAGGATGTTGGCTTCCTTCGCGTTCTGTAATGTAATATATGTGGCTGAAGGTGTCTTCATCCGACGTCTTCTTTTGGCTACGTTTGTTACGTCTTTGTGCAGAATCGCGTTGTTTGTGAAGTATAGTTTACTTATTAAGCTGAGAAGGCTTTGCTTATAACGTTCGCCAATGCAGGGGGGACCAGACTCTGCCAGCAGGTTTTTTATTGGTGTTGTGGGAAAGGCACGAAGACTCCTACGAATCACGTTGTGATAGGGTGCAGATAAAATTGATATTGTACTTTTAGCGCACTGTCTATAAATAGGTAGACCGTAGTCAATCACTGATAATAGCAAGGATTTTGTTATATTTATAAGAGTATCCGGGTGTATTTTACTGTGCTTAGAGGTTAAGTACTTTATGATGTTTAATCTAGCGTTAAGCTTTTTTCATATATATTTACAATGCTCCTTAAAGTTAAGAGACTTATCAAAAATAATACCTAAAATTTTGAAGTATTTAACGTTAGTAATATTGTGATTTCTGAATACAAAATTAAAGTTTTGACAATTTTTCTTTCTACGTGTAGAAAATTTGATTTTTCGTAAGATAGACTAGCTCCTGACCTTTTGGACCAGATATAGATTTCATCCATCACATTCGATAGCCTTTTCAGAGTTTGGGATACGCAGTTGGTTTTTGAAAAAATCAAGATATCATCTGCGTTAAGAGAATGTTCTAGTCCCTGTTTGATTATTATTTTGCTAATTTCATTGAAGGCAATGATAAAAAGAATAACGGAGATAGGCGAACCATGAGGTATGCCGTTATATAGATGTACTCTATCGGAGTATTTGTTGTTTATTTTGGCCCTAAACGTGCGATGATTTAACAGATTTTTCACTATGTTGTAGATTTTTCTGCCCGTTTGCCAACTTTTGAGTTGCCTAAGAACTACGTGAGCACCGATTCTATCAAACGCTTTCTCGAAATCTAAGCTTAAAACTGATACATGATTTCGATTCGAGAAGGCGGTTGACAAGTAATGTTCAAAGTGGAGAAGTGCGTCAGATGTACCTTGCCCTTTTTTAAACTTGTGACTGATATGTTTATCTCTTAAAGCGAGCCACATGATTCGCTTTGCTACTATCTTTTCTAACGTTTTGCTGAGACATGACAACAATGAAATTGGTCGATAAATGCTAATTTGGTCTGAGGTTGCTAGGTTTTAAAATGGGAATGATGTCTGCATTTTTTCAGCTCTGTGGGTAGACGCCTGTTTCAAAAATAGTATTGAAAAGTTTAAGTACCCTATTTTGAAAGCCGCGTTGGCTTTCTTGTAAATAATAAAGTTGGCTTCAGTTCTTTTTTTCTTATAAATTGCCCACAATTCTTGTTTCTTGGCTCTAAGTATAGCTAGATTTCGGTTCCACCACGGAACGGCGGGTCTGTGAAAAGTTGCCTTCGTTTGTGGAATGCACAGATGAGCGGAATATCTAATAATAATTTTTATATTTGCTGCTTCTTTATTTACGTTATTTGATACTGGTATTTTGGATGACTCTGAAATGCAGCTTTCTTGGAACAGCGACCAGTCGGCTAGTTCGGTGATAAATCTTGGTCTTTTAGTTGTTTTCTTGACATATATACTAGAATTTACCGTCGTGAAAATTGGAAAGTGATCACTTCCATGTAAGTTATTTAAAATTGTCCATTTGCATTTAGGTACAAGACTCGCTGAACAAAGTGTGATATCTACGTATGTATATATGTACATACATATGTATGTTTGAAAAGCTTTGGTGGGTTGAAAAATTTGTAGGCGAGTCGTCGTTAAGAACCGTCAGGTTTGAAGCTAGTATAACATCTTCAAGTGCTTTACCTTTTGGGTTTGCTACAGATGAACCCCAGAGTGGACTCCAGGAATTTAGATCTCCTAATACTAACATAGGGCTTGGAATATTATCAATTATTGAGAACAGATCTTTCGAATTAAAGTTTTGGTCTGGAGGGATGTACATTGATATCAGTGAAAATTTAAACCCTATGTTTATTTCCAGAACAATTGTAGAGATATTTGACACTATGCTAATTTGTTTGTGGGGTATGTCTTTTTTAATGAGCACGCAAATTCCTTGCTTGCCTGTCGTGTTTTGCGCTATGTTGTGGAAATAGCCTGTATATGCTTTAGGTGGGTGAGGTGCTACATTCGAGGGTATGTGGGTTTCCTGTAAGCATATAATGGACGGATTGTATTGCTTCAGTATAAGTTGAAGTTCTTCATAATTATTAGAATATCCTTTTATATTCCATTGCATTATGGAAGTCATTGTGGACGAAAAAGTAAGAGTTTTGTTGTAAAGTTATATAAAGGTATATAAGAGTTAGTATAAATGTTTCTTTTGTTGAGGTAAATTTAAGAGTCTTCGTCAGATGCCATTACAGCGTCTGTAATGGTTACGGAAGTTCATTTTATAATTGTCGAAGTTAATTTGGAAATGGTCATCAATGTTTGTTATGTCAAGAGAAGAGTTAGCGAGAGAATTGTATACCGAAGTAAGAGATGATATATCGAGTTCTTGTGGGAGAATATTTTGTGGCTGATCGTTGGACTGTGGTGAATATTGGTTTTGCGAGTAGCTATTGAGTGATTCTTTGTTTTGAGTTATAAGGCGTGGTGGGTCATTGTTAGTCGTGCTATTGATGGTGTGTGGGTGAGATTGTGAAGCAATGATATTATTGTTGGGTACAATTGTGTTGGACTGAGGTGAATGCGATGAGTTGAGAGAGAAAGAAGGTTGTGTTTTTTGTTGCTTGGGGTTATTATTGGGATATTGTTTGAGGTTGGATGGGTTAGTTTTTGTATGATTTTGCATGTGCTGCGTGTTTGATTCAGGTTGTATAACGACAGAAGAGAATGAAGGAGACGATTCCGAAAATAAAGGCGAAGAGTTTTTGTGAATGTTGATGGCTTCTCTAATGGTGCATTTTTTTGTTACTTTTATCTTTAATATTTCTTTGGCTTGAATGTATTTTTCGCATTTGTTGGACGAAGACGGGTGGTCGGAAGCGCAGTTGGCACAAAATGTGCGCTTGCATATTTCAGGGGAGTGAGGGGGTAGACTGCAGTTTTCACATGCTGGGGCTCGCTTGCAATATTTGGTGGTATGTCCGAGAATTTGACAATTTTTGCAGCACATTGGGAATGGAACGTATTGTCTCACTCGCACGTTGCGCCAAGCAATGTCTAATTTTTCAGGAATATGAAAACGATCGAATGTAAGAAGTACAACACCGGACGGTTGCATTCGTTCATTAATTTTCTTTTGAAATTTGTACACGGCCACCACGCCTTGGGCTACCAATTCATTCACTATTTCATTTTCGAGTACGTTGTTAAGGAATGGTGCGTAAACAGTTCCCTTGTAGTAATTCAAGTGCTCGTGATATTTTGCCTTGACTGGGCAGATGCCGTATAATTCTTTTAAGGCTAGAAATTTCTCTGCAACACTTACACTATTAACCAGCAAGAGTAGATTGCCATCGCGAAGTTCGGAGATTGAATGAATTTCTTTACTAATTATATTGGTAGACCGGTGGACCGCGAAACACGAATGTTGAGATAGAGTTTTATTCGTATCAAGGGATTCTAGCACCACAAACTTAGGGTTACTTTTTTGCACCGTGGGGAGTTCAGGGAAAATATCTATATTTTTTTGCAAATTGAAGCTTTCTTTTTTTTTCTTTTTAACTTTGGAGTTTTCGGCTAGCAAGGCGAACCGATTAACCCCAATGATGGGGGGCCCAGAGGGCATTATTGCTTTAATTACCAGAAATCAAGAAATTTAACACAAAATCCAAATCAAGTAGGAGTTTCAAAGAAGTAAAAGATAATGTAAACTGAAAACTGAAAACACGTGGATACGAATACTATGAGAGAGAGCGCTGCGGGAAAAAAAAAACCACTCAGCACAAGTGACAGTCGGAGACTGGTCACTGTTCTAACTGGATACATTTGTATCAATAGAATTTTTATGGCATATACATACTCGTATGTATATTATTTCTTTGGCACATTTGTATGTATGTCGAAAGAAAATACGAGGCACATATGTACATTTGTACAAACATTCATAAGGGAATAACAAGTGCCGCATGCATCTACGTTGTCACAGACAACCAATGACCGAAGCTCACGTTTTTTCAAAGAGTCAATGTGTCGATGTCAGACGAGACGACAAACCGTCACAACATTTCGTTGTTGGTAAAAAAACCGAGCTGTGCCGAAAGAAACTAATACTATGTTCGGACCGACAACGAAAACATGTTTTCGTGGGAAAAACTGGTTTTCGCACGAAAACTTGTGTTTTCGTCCATTTAAAATCTGTCAAACGAAAACACGGTTTTCGCAGAAAACTGCCTGAAAAGCAATTTTTATTAATAATTAATTGTATAATGAAAATTAACAAAATGTCTTCTGAGGATATATTTCATATTATCTTTAAAAGACTTGGAACATAAAAGGCATTGCATGGCATCAAAGGCATTTAGAATCATAAAATATTTCTCGCAGGGCATATTTCGTTTTGCGCTATAGTCTTACTTGATGTTAATTCGTTGCTGGCTCGACAACGACTGAACGATAGAGCGTAAGCGTACGTGTGAAGTTAGTTTGCACAATTGTGCTAAGGAATGCCGACCACTGGTTTAGAATGAAAATATTTTTGTTGTAAGATTAACTATATTTGGGCTTCGCCAATTTGGCTGTCATATTGACTTGTAATGCTTATGCAAATTGAAACGTTTGTTGTTTTGAAGAACAATGCTTAAATTTTTTCTTGGTGACATATTCACATGTGTATGTTTGCATACTTGTGCATTATTTGTTCGGCAATGTATACAAATATATGTATGTACATATACATAAGTATATGTAGATATTTGGATGCCCAACTTCGTTGGATGCAAGCTTAAATTTTGAATAGTTCACTTACACTCTCGTTGTGTCCTACATATATGTAAATGAAAATACGGTTAATTTCGATAAAAAAAGATTAGTTTATTTTAATCGTAAAGCTGACAATCAGTAATAAGTTAATAAAAATGTATGTATATGCGAATAAACATATGTATGTGCGAATCCGTTTAACAACCGAATCAACTGTCGAATTATAATGAGATCTGGCGAACTTGTAGATCCAAATAAATGTGGAAAGGGTGTCGCGGTGCAGTGTCTCAGCGGATCTTGGTGGCGAATTTTAAAACGCGATGTCAGACGAGACGACAAACCGTCACAACATTTCGTTGTTGGTAAAAAAACCGAGCTGTGCCGAAAGAAACTAATACTATGTTCGGACCGACAACGAAAACATGTTTTCGTGGGAAAAACTGGTTTTCGCACGAAAACTTGTGTTTTCGTCCATTTAAAATCTGTCAAACGAAAACACGGTTTTCGCAGAAAACTGCCTGAAAACTTACATTCCACTCCTTATAATCGGTGCCTGCTCTATTATAATCGATGTTTTTGGAAGACATGTTTTGCCGGCTCTAAATTGTCACTTGATATTTTTTTACATTCCATGTACAAATACAGCTGTCGCTTGATATTCTCATATTAGGGGAATTCTTTTGCTCTTGCAAACACTTGTACCGTGCAGAAATTGCAGAATTTTCCCTTTGGTGCAACGGCACAAAAACAACCCATGTTTATTTTCATGCCGTCATACTATAGATTATGCAATGGGTGCTCTCTTGGCCTTGCATATTTCGGTATGGGATTTTTGAATTTTGTGTCATCGTGCAATCTGCAAAAGCAAGAGAATACCGCTTCTGATAGTTGTCAGTGAAAACTCATCGAAAACACACATTGTCGCTCCGAACGACTTAGATTCCACAACATACAAATGTGTTTTCAAATTTTTTTCAATATCGGTCCGAACATAGTAGATCTTTTGTAAGATCGCCGATTGCCACCGCTTCCGTCGAACAGCTTCGTCTACAAGCTAGCGGAAATATATATGTATATTTATGTATGACCTTGCATATATGTATATTGATGATAATTTTTGCGAGTCACGGCAAAATATTTTATATTTGACAAATATTTGAAAACGACGGGAACTATGTTGCCTGTTTTGTCACTCTTTTCTGCTTCGTGAGTTCGCGAGGTTGTCAGTTTTTCTTTTAAAGGAACATCAGAAAGTTGTTCAATTTATGATTTTTAGGTTTTGCCACCTGCGCGAAAACACGCTTGTAGGTAAAGGCATGCTCTGGGAGAAGTAACGGCGTCTGTTTTTAAGAGTAATGCGAGGACGCTTGTTGAATGTGCGCCTGCGTTTAGAACAGTGGTCGGCATGAGAGGATCTGTCACTGTGTTTGTGAGCACCAAAAAAAGTAGCCCAGTGAGAAATTGTAATTAAAATTAAGCAATTTTTATTAATAATTAATTGTATAATGAAAATTAACAAAATGTCTTCTGAGGATATATTTCATATTATCTTTAAAAGACTTGGAACATAAAAGGCATTGCATGGCATCAAAGGCATTTAGAATCATAAAATATTTCTCGCAGGGCATATTTCGTTTTGCGCTATAGTCTTACTTGATGTTAATTCGTTGCTGGCTCGACAACGACTGAACGATAGAGCGTAAGCGTACGTGTGAAGTTAGTTTGCACAATTGTGCTAAGAAATGCCGACCACTGGTTTAGAATGAAAATATTTTTGTTGTAAGATTAACTATATTTGGGCTTCGCCAATTTGGCTGTCATATTGACTTGTAATGCTTGTGCAAATTGAAACGTTTGTTGTTTTGAAGAACAATGCTTAAATTTTTTCTTGGTGACATATTCACATGTGTATGTTTGCATACTTGTGCATTATTTGTTCGGCAATGTATACAAATATATGTATGTACATATACATAAGTATATGTAGATATTTGGATG